>RJWT010003081.1:0-37878 GCA_004365215.1 Cuniculus paca | reverse complement strand
AGAAAAAGGACCACGGTCTCAGGAACAATGTCAGAGGGGGACCATCAAGTGGGGCCAGTCGATTGAATGGAGAGGAAAAATAGGGAGCCAATGGCAGGAAAATAGCAGGGCAGAGCCAGTACAGTGCAAGAGGGCCTTAAGGCACTAATAGAAAGAAAAAGAGGCATAGTGGATCAGGAGACAGGATCCATCAATATGCACTATGCAATAAACACATTTAGCTAGAAAGAAAATTCATAGTCTAAAAGTCAAAGGAGAGAGAACAATGCCCTATGGGACAGGGAGCCAGAAAAAAAAAATAGGGGTAGCCTGCCCATTAATTGCAGAATGGATAAGAAAGACATGGGATTTCATAGGGTGGAAACCTACTCAGCTATAAAGGAAGATAACCTCAAGGCTATTGTAGGTAGATAGAGGCAACTGGTAATAGTGCTCATGGATGTAATGGATCAGAGTCACAAGGGTGAATTTTGTATTGTCTCCATAGCATAACAAACTAAAGGTGTTAGTGGGATCCAAAATGCACAATACATACTGGGAAAGTCAAAGGGGAGGAATTATCTAAAAAGGGAAGGAAATGACCACTATTAATCTATTATCATGATTTGAAATTCAGATTGTATTCATAGTTCTGATTAGTTTCATTTTGTTCTGATTTGTTTAATTTTATTATACTTGATGGCATGGACAGCTATTTTAAAGATAACAAAATATATAATTGCAGCCATCAAAGATGTCTACTTATCTTGTTTAGAAACCCTGTATGGCTTTCATTGTTTGTTTTGATTGATTTTACTTTATTCTGTGTGGTTTGATTGTAATATGTCTGAAGGTGTAGGCAACTATTCTGAAGGTAACAACTATTATGGTAGCCAATGCTGTTTTGCTAATATCTTGAAATTCTGTATTGCTTACATTGTTTTGCTTTGTTTGTTTTGTTTTGTTATGTTTTATTTTGTTTCTACTGTTTTAGTTTGTTGTATTTTGTTTGATTTTACTTACCCCTGATGGTATGGTCAGGTATACTGCAGATAACAAGAGGCATTGTGATAGCCTTATCGATTGCTTTTTATCCTGTTTAAAAGTCATGTACCATGTTCATTGCTTTGTTTTGATTGACTTTGCTCTGTTTTGTTTTGTTTGGTTGTATTCTTTTCAAAAAAAAAAAAAAGACAAAAAATAAGAAAGAGAGATTTAGCTAAAGATAACCAATATGTCATTTTCAGGTTTAATACAAAATTGTTAAAATATTATTAACTCCACCAAGTGAAAATAGGATTTTCAGACTTTTATAGTTTTTGGGTTTTTTTTAAAATTTTAATTCTCCACGATAAGAAATTTTTGAGCTGGCATGGTAGCACATACCTGTAATCCCAACACTTGGGAGGCAGAGGCTGGAGGACTGCCATGAGTTCAAGATCAGCCTGAACTACACAGTAAGACCCTGTCTCATAAAACAAAAAAACCAAAGACAAAAAAAAAAAAAGGAAAAAAAGAAATTTTAGGTCACATAAATGAGATCAAATACTGGCAATCAAATCATCGAAACTGAAGAGCTGGCACAAGGCAACCGAATGACTTGAACAGGTTTGAAAGTTTTCTCAATGTCATTGAGAAATACTATGGACTCAAGCAAAGAAAACAGGTAGGATACTGCATAAAGTGTGCACTAATTGATAACCAATGAATACAGTAAGGCAGATTTTTTTCAGTGAGAGTAATGTTAAGTAGACAGTGAAAATATCAAGAAAATGATTTACATGTGAAGAAATGATTTCTAGATAATTGTATGCAGAGAATGATACATGAAGTGAATTATTTTAAAAGCACATTATTATAAAATCATAACTCATCAATTTTCAATGTGGTAACTACTGTATGCACGATGACTCTAAGCAGGTTGAAGAAGATCTTGACTTTGCAGAATCCTTATTGTAAATATACTAACATAAACACTGGGGTAAGGGAATCTACATAATATGCTACTACTTTTTTGTTTAATGAAAGCCTTTTCCCAACATGGTATAACTAAAATATGTTGACCAATGAGGTTACATTTGACTTTATATCATTCATGAAAAGATGTGTATAAAATATATCTGATCCTTATTTTATTCATTTGCAATTTACAATGGAAAGAAATGGCAAACTTTCAAAAGTAATCACAAATGTTTTAAGTGATTCAGAGTATCCGGAAGATACACTCAAGAAGTATTCTTAAGGATTCATTAAATTTGGTAATGCTGGACATTCTAGTTTCTTTTTTTTCCAGCAAAATATATAATTTGTAAACTCAAAAAGCAACTGATTGTTTTGATAAGGTACCAAACTCAGAGTGGAAGCAAGGAACACTCTCCAGCCTATATCTGACCATTTTATCTTTTAACTCTCACACTGTAAAATTTGTAATTAAAAAGGGAATTAACAAAAACAAAAAGTTCAAAGTATTGATTTCATATGGACTGGCAATAGTTCTAGCAGCTAAGCCTGAGGATCCTGAATTCCTGTCCTTTCCTTTCTCAGGATTGTCACATCCTTTTGCTAGATGGCAATAGTGATTAATATGACACGATTTAAGTGAAAAAACAAAAACAAAAGGAACTAAAAGAAAATGAAGCAAAAATCAGGTGCCAGGACAATTTCTGATGGACAAGCAAGTTCAATTCAATCGCCAGTGAAAAATCAGTGAAGAAAAAATGGACTGCTAGGGCACACACTGCCCGTCTCGGAAAGTCCCCACAACACTAGGAATCATGATCCCTTATCCTTGTCTGTCAGGAAGCCTCGCTCTGGCTTCCCTGGTAACTTGTTACCCCAACACAGTCTGTTAAAGTATCTAAAGGCTTCAGGTTCATATCCCTACAAGAAACCTAGACATGCTCCAGAACACTTGTGAAATATTCCTCCCTTGTATCTTAGCAGAAAAATAAAAAGTCTATCAAGCCATTTCCAAATAATGTTTGACTCTACCACTTACCTGAGTATTGAGTCCTAGAATACTCTCAAACTTGCAACAAAAAGTTTTCTTTTACATTTAACCAGAGACTACTGAACATATTTCACATTAATGGTCACTTTGATAGTCTCATGAAGCCTTTAGCCTTCCTTTCTACATTTTTAATTTTATTTACTTTTATTGGCGCACGTTTGCAGTACATAATGATTGCATTCTCTGTAGGGGATTAGTACATGTACAGAACATATTTCAATTCCCTTATTTGCTCTCTTCACCCCCTTTTATTTGCCTTTTACTTTTCCAGCATCAGATTAATTTATTTAACTTATAACACCTTATAAAGTTAATTATTATCTATGCAAATTGAAAACCAAACTAATAGTCCAAAGAACATATAAGGCATCTAAGACAATTGTACAAAGTCAAAGTAAACTATTAGATACCTTTCCGCACT
This sequence comes from Cuniculus paca, assembly GCA_004365215.1. NCBI lineage: Eukaryota > Metazoa > Chordata > Mammalia > Rodentia > Cuniculidae > Cuniculus > Cuniculus paca. The sequence continues at coordinate 34,468 of RJWT010003081.1, read as the reverse complement.
TGATTATGATGCCTTTTTTCTATTGTCTGTCTTTAATTTCATTGTACATATAATTAATTATATTGAAAACAATTTTGAATATGTTATTCTTTATTAAATCCTAAGATAATAAGTTTTAGAAGAAGCACACTTAATAATTATAATAATTTGGATGTGTTAAAGAGCATTACTCTATGGCAAAATATTTGTGAGAAATGTTCGGTGATGTGTGAATTCTGTGACTTCTCATAGAGACAGAGTGACAAAGTCTCAAGTACTGTTGATATTGCTATGATTTCTTGCTTACAGTTCCAATATTTAAAATGATAGATTTTATTTAAAGATTCATGCAATATAAACATACATAAAGTGTGCATATGTATTTATATTTCTTCATATGAATGTTGCACTCTTGTAATATATGAACTATTGCATAAAGACACTAAGTACTTCCACAGACCCTTGAAAGTCTATGGTCCTCAGATTAAGAACTTCTATAAGGGAAACATAAACTGATACCTAAAAGAAATACTTTGCATATTATTCTTTGGAGAGCTGATGGTGATTTGAGAATTTTCTGGATACTAAAATTGGGTTTCTATGCTCTTTGTTTGATTCATGGCCTATTAGGCATTATTTTATGTATTCATTATACACCTTTTATAGGCAAAATGTGCTTGTTCTTTTTCTAACTTCCCTGCCTGTCAAGCCATATATGCAGAATTTGATTGCCACTGTATTGCTAGTAACTGAGGAGGAACAATAGCTCTTATGATCACAGCTTATACCTATAATCTGAAAGCATTACTGGAATTGACACTTTTGTATTGTGCTCCTCTCTGATTGCCCTAATACTGGGAAGTAGGAAGAAAATGTTTAAATAGAAGCAGAACAAGGGAGGGGAAAAAAGGAGGGCAGGAGGGAATAGGAATGAAAGAAAATAGAAGAAAAACTAGAAGCAAAGCTTTTGTAAATAAGGAGGAGAAGAGCAATGGAAGGGAGGGGAGTGCAATGGGGAAAAAAAGAAAAATCAAGATATATCATGCACAAGTTCAAACTCTCTATGACAAATCTGATCATTATGTATACCAGAAGTGTACCAGTGAAATTAAATTAAAAAAAAAATAAAAGTGCCTGTTAAAAAATAATCACCTAAAATATTTAAATGTGCTAGTTAGTGATAATAAAAAGATAATTCCCTTTGCCACAGATAAACAACTCCCTGGAGTATAAGGATGATAGAAATATGTCCATACATCAGTATACCCAGATGTGTAATCCTATTATTCATGTGGCAATTTCTTTTAGCAAAAATACTATATAAAAACTTACTGATGGGAAATACCAGGATGAGGCAATGAGGTAGGATTATAATAGAGAATGATTTCTGCATCAAAAAACATACATATATACATGTATAAGATAGCCAAGATAAGTTATACTATTGATTTCTTTTAGTTGATTGAAAAAAACCAGTTTGTGCTTACATTGTTTGATCCATTATGCATGTGTATATCTTGCAATCTGCACAGCTACTTTGAAGATAGTATGTTGGGGGCCCTTGAAGCTGTATGTAACCAATCATGTAACGTTTGGTCACTTGTTTTGTACCTCCCACTTTTAATTGTATATACACTAAACTTCTTCCTGATTCAGGGCAGTTGTTTAGGAGGAATTATCCCTGTAACAGTCCACTGACTTGAAATTCAACAGTCAATGAGGTAAAGATTAAATGCTGCCTTCCTATCTCCTTGGTGCAAAGAGTCTTCCTTTTAGTTTGGTTTGGTTTGATTTGGCTTGGCTCGGCTTGGGAAATTTCCCACAACAGCGAGTGTTGGGTATTTTCTCCCAGCAGCAAGGGAATTAAGAAATTGGTTATATTTTCTCCTAAAACACTCCTTCCCAACGTAAACTTTGTGTCATGCTAGTGTTTCAGTTTGATAGTTATTCTTCAGGCAAGCTTCTTAGCTGTGATCCTGGAACCCCTCTTCCTGTCTATCTACTGCATCACACTTACCTATAAAATACTTTTTAATCTTTTATTTTCTGAATTCCATTTCATCTCTTCTGGTTTAGTCAACATTTTGTGAAGTGCATACTCTACTACAGTAAGGGAAAACCTATGGCCACAGTGGGCAATTTGTACTGTTGAATGCTCTGAAAGGTTTGTCATCTCCTGTTGGGAGTTGTTGAAACTGAAAATTGAACACACATACAGGGCTGTGGCATGGCCAGGGCACCGCTGACCTGAACACAAAGAGACACCTCAAAGGACAAGATAAGGCCACAGCTGAGGACACCTGGCTCCAACCCCAATTAACAAGCTAGAGATTGTAGCTGCAGGCATTTCCTTCCTGTAGTGACCATCAACCTGGAGATTTTCTCCTAAGATAGTTCTCCTAAATTAACATAAGATATGTCTCCCAAATTAACATAGTCTGTTACTTGGAAATGTCCTTGAACCACTCCCTAGGTCCTACTCAGTTTCTCATGTTTTCAGCTCTCACCCCTTCCTTGTTTGAAAACTAAAAAATACAGGCCCCCCAGAGACATTCCTTGTCTCAGCCCCCAGAGTCTCAAACCCTGTTCGAGGGTTTTGACAGCTCTGGAGTCGTGAAATCATACCACTTGTCTCATTTATTTAAACCTTCACAGTACACTCCTTTGGGAGATTGGGGATCTTGGCCAGGTCCCTGATAATCACTACTCTAGTGGCTTTTGGAAAAACAGTGAACTCAGGTGAATTTTAAAGATAACTCACATCTGAGCTCCCTAGGAAACAGCAGCCAGCCCAGACCCTGGGCACACTCCAGCAGTCATCTGAAGAGACTTCCCACCAGTAACCAGTTCCACAGGGAGGCAGCAGAAGGTACTACCCCCGCATGCACTCCAGCAGCTTTCAGGACACTTCCACCCCAGGTAGCCAGCAAGGGCTGGGAAAGACAGAAGCTGGCCCAGCACCAATGCACCCAGTGGCCACCATTGGATACCTGTAGCCAGCACTGACCAGGAGAAGCAAACAGTCATGCTCAGGAGAAGTTGTAGCCAACACGCAAAGTGCCAGGGACCCCACTACCCACTTGTTTGGAAGAACCTAGGAAAATGTCAAGACAAAGAAGCAAAAGGCAGTTTCTAGATTCCAATCCAAAAAGAGCAAGTTCAGGAGATGTAAACATGGAAGAGCTCAGAAGTCACACACCTGAAGTTTCTGAAGTGATGGCAACTGAAGTAAAGAGACAACCTCATGAGGCTATAAAAGAAATTAGAACAGAAATGATATCATAGGTAAAAGAAGAAATGAAAAACATAATAAAAGAATTGCTAAGTATCTCTAAAGAAGACAGATTAAAAAAATAGAGGAGCATAGGAAAGTGAGGGAAATATATAAGAGAGATTTCCAATGTATGAAACAGATTCAAAGAGATATCCAGGAAATTAAAACTCCATTGAAAACTGGCAAAACTGCATGAAAGAAACTGAAGATAGACTTCCAGATCTTGAAGACAGGTGTGATTGTGAAAGGAAAGAACTCTTAAAAGTAAGGAACCAGGAAATAACAATTCAACGACTGCAAGACGATGCAAAGCAAAATAATTTAAGAATAATAGGTGTCAGTGAAAAAGCAGGGATCAAAACAAATGACATTAAAATACTATTTACAGAAGTAATAGCAGAAAACTCCCCAAACGTGGGTAAAGGAGGTGATATACATATAACTGAGGCATGTAGAACTCCAGTTAGCCATAACCAAAATAAATCTACACCTAGACATATAATAATCAAGATCCCAGAAATTCAACACAAGAACAAAATAGTAAAAGCTGTTAGAGAAAAGAAACAGATCATCTATAAAAGAAAACCCATACGGATCATGACAGACTTCTCAACACAAATTGTCAAGTCAAGAAGAGCTTGGAGTAAAGTATTGCAAGTCCTGAAAGAAAACAACTTCCAACTGAGACTGATGTACCCTGCAAAACTATCTTTCAAAATGAATGGAGAAACAAGATACTTCCATGACAAAGAACAACTGAAGGAACTCATGACCACCAAACCAACCCTACAAAGAATACTGAAGGACATTCTAGAGAGAGATAAAAAAGACTATGGTTCTAGGAACAGCAGCAGAGGGGGATCACCAAGCAGGGCAGAAAATGAATGGAGGAGAAAAGCATGACAGGTACAAATGGCAGGAAAATAGCATGGCAGTAATGAACCAGTGCATATTAGCCATAACAATTAATGTAGATGGCCTCAATTAATGAATAAAAAGAAACACAGGTAGAGTGGATCAGCAGACAGGATCCATCAATATGCTTTATTCAAGAAACATGTTTAACTAAAAAGGAAATTCATAGACTAAAAGTCAAAGGAGAGAAAACAATGCTCTATGTGACAGGTAACCAGAAAAAAAGTAAGGTTAACTTGCCCATCAAATGCAGAATGGAAAAGAAAGATATGGCATTTCTATACAATGGAAAACTACTCAGCTATAAAGAAAGATAACCTTGAGACTCTTGTAGTTAAATGAATACAACTTGAGATCATGCTCATGGATGAAATGGTTGAGAGTCACATCGGTGAACATCGTGTTGTCTCCCTAGTATAAAAAACTAAAGGAATTAGTGGTATCCAAAATGCACAATACATGTCATGAAGGTGAAAAGCGGAGGAGATGTCTAGAGGGGGAAGGCAGTGGCCATTGTTAATCTATTATCCTGTTTTGAAACCTTGTATTGTTTTCATTATTCTGTTTAGCTTGGTTTTATTCTGTTTTGTTTCATTTGATTTTATTACATTTGATGGAATAGATAGCTATTTCAAAAATAACAAAATGGATTATAGTAGCCGTTATTGATTTCCTATTATCATGTTTCAAAGCCCTGTATTGCTTTACTTGTTTTCTTTTGATTGATTTTATTCTATTTTGTTTTGTTTGATTTTATTATGTGTGATGGTATAAGCCGCTACTTAGAAGATAATGAAATGCATTTTGGTAGTCACTGTAGTCTTGTTTTGAAGTCCTGTATTGGTTTCATTGTTTTGTTTTTTGTTGGTTTTATTCTGTTCTATTTTGTTTGATTTTATTGAGCCTGATGGTATGGAAAGCTATTTTGAAGATAACAAGAGGCATTATGGTAGTCATTATTGACTTCCTTTTATCTTGTTTTGAAGTCTAGTATCATGTTCATTGTTTTGTTTTGATCAACTCTATTCTGTTTTATTTCTTTCAGTTTTATTCTCTTCAAAATAAAAAAAATAAAGATAACTCTCATCTGAAAATAGCATTATCTCTGTCTCCTATTTTGAATGAGTAAAAAATTCTATATTAAGAAATGTGAAACAGGAACTTTGAAAACAACTAACTAGTGCCAATATTTGAGATTTCATTCCAATTCTTTTTGTGACAAAATATCAATTCTCTGATGTGAATCGTGGGTAATAATTTCCAGTATTTTCTTTCTAAATAATTTTATGGATTTATCTTCATTCTTTGGAAAATTTATGATGAATCCACTAAACCTTTAATTTGGGAAATGGTTTTCTTTTTTGGTATGTTTTTCAACTGTCTTTTAATCTTTCTGAAACTTTTAATTAGTTTTATATATTAGAATTTGACAGAATTTTATTCTCTGCAGAAAAGGGTCCGTTTTTCTGATTTTATGTGTTGGTGCTTATGACTGACTTGAGCCTTCACACTTGCTAAGTATGTTCTCTAACACTGAATTACAGCCCCAGATTTTAAGTCAGCGATGATTTTATACCCCTTTCTTAATATACCAATTTTTGAGTTAAAGTGATTTTTATATAACATTACTATAAAATAGTATAAATGTGTATTTACACAGTCAATAGCAAAAACTTTTTTCTCACTGACAAATTTTAACACCTCATAGAGAAGTGTTACTTTTATAGAAAGAAATCATTTATCACTTAATTCCATGCACACCATTTTCATCAGAACAATCACTTTAAAGATAACATCTGAAGTCTCTTGTATAACCACAAACCACGTGTTAAGCTTCCCACATGTACACTGCTGTTTTTATCTTCTAATCCTAGTATGTAACTCAGTAAATGTTTTCAGTCCATACACAGATGTCCCCAACATATTAAAACAGACACCTATGTGTATATGTGTGCATTCAACTTTTTTCTGAATAAATGCAGACGTTTTTACATTTTAAAAACAGAAACACTTACACAATTTTAGAGTCAACATCTTTCAAAATGTGCAATTTTGGCACAAATTACCTTGAGAATAGTATTCAAAGTGAACAAAGTTCATCCCTGAAACATGTATACTATAATTTATTTCAAATGTGTAGTGAATGCAAATTTACTAAAACAATAGTAGTAGGCAGTAGCTGTGGGTGGGGAGGTAAATGAGACTGACTGTGAATAGGAGCAGCACTTGTTTGTGCATGATAAAAATGTTCTAACTTAGGTTATGATGATGGCTGTGTTAATCTCAATATAGCATAAATCATAGACTTTAAATAGGTGAATATTGTGATATGTGAATTGTTTCTCAATACATGTATTTTATAAAGTCAAGACTTTTTATGAGTACTTGTTTGTAGTACATAATAATTATACTCATCATGGGACATTGGTACATGCACATAACACACCTTAATTTTTTTTTATCTCTTTCCCCCTTTTCTCCCTTCACCCTCCCTCCATCTCTTGGAACCTTTCCATTTGCAAAAGATGTATCTCCTTGTTTCTTATTATCTGTCTTACATTTTGCTCTTTATTTATACTCTGAGCTCCTCACATAAAAGGTGAATAGTTGGGTTTTTTGGAGAGATAAACAAAAACAACCAATCTTAGCTAGATGATGAAAAAGAAGAGTCAAATAAGTAAAATCAGATATAAAAGGAAGTACAAAACATGATACTATAAAAATATAAAGGATCATAAACTAACTACATGTCAACACATTTGAAAACTAAGATGAAATGACTGTATTACTGGATCCACACAACCAGTCAAAACTGAATCATGAAGAAATAGAAAACCCAAACAGACCAATAATGAATAATAGCACTGAATCCATATCAGAAGGTTTACCATCAAAGAAAAGCCCAGAAAAAAAAAAAAGAAAAAGAAAAAGAAAAGCCCAGGAACTCATGACTTTCTGCTGTACCCATTTTTAGAAGAAAAACTAATGCTAAACCTTCTCAAGCTACTAAAAATATTGAATAAAAGAGAATCCTTCAAAACTCATTTCATGGGGTCAGAGTTAGTTTTATCCCAACATCAGACAAGCATGCAAAAGAAACAAGCAAACAACAATAGAAACACTATAGGCCAAAATCCTTAGTAAATATAGATGCAAAGGCCCTCAATAAAATATCACCAAAACTTATGTAAGAGCATACTAAAATACCTTTCACAATGATCAAGTGGGATTCATCTAAGAGTTTCAAGAATGATTCAACATTACAGATCAATAAATGTGATTTTAAAAAATTACCATAATCAAGAGTAAAAACCCTGGGATTATTTCAGTAGATAAAGCAAAAGAATTTTATTGAACTCAATTTTCCTTTATAACAAAATTTCTCAACACAATATGTGTAGAAGAATTGTATCTCATTTATGACAAACCCACGCTGTTAAGATTGTACTGGATGGGGAGATACTGAAAACTTTTCCTCTAAGATTCTGAACTAGACTAGAATTCTCATGTTTACCACTTTTATTCAACATAACAGGAAATACTACCCAGAACAGTTAGGCAAAGGAAAGACAGTACATCCAAATAGGGAAGGAGAGGCCAAATACTCCCATTGTTTGTCAATGGCATGATCTAAAACTACTCCAAAAACCGTTGGAACTAAGTGAGTAAAATTTCCTTGGGATGGAGAGTCAATACACAAAAATCAGTAGTACCTCAAAAGATTAAAAGCAAAGTCTCTGAAATTCAAATCTTTAAAACAACTACATTCACAATAGCTAAAAATAATACATAAGAACAAATTTACTTGAGGATGAGGAAGGTTTATGCAATGAAAAACTATCAAAAAATTGATGAGAGAAGTCAAAGAGGATACAAATAAATGGAGAGATGATGGATCGAGAGAATTAGTAATGCTAAAATGTCTAAAGCTGTTACATACAGACTCAGTATAATTGCTAACAAAACACCAATGTCATTCTTCAAAGAAATAGAAAAAAAGCAATTCTGATAGTCATATGAAACTACAAAAACCACAAATTACCAACTATCTTGAGCAGACAGCATCACACATCTGACTTTAAAGATACATTGCAAAGCAATAGTGACTAAAGCAGCATGGTGCCACCACAAAAGTAGACTCACAGACAAATGAACAAAAGGAAGAGTCTAGAAATACCTCTTCACATTTGTTGCTGACTCGTTTTTAACAAGCCAAGATTATAATAAAGAATGGACACTCTCCTCAATAAATGATGCCAGGAAAGTTGATTTTCTAAATACTTAATAATGAAGCTGGGTTCTTTTCTCCCATCAGTACAAATATCAATACAAAATGGATTAAAAACTAAAATGTAAGCCTCCAAGTTATGGAACTATTATTAAGGAAACATAAAGGGAATTATACTGAATATTGAACTGGTCAAAGGCTTTGTGAATGTGACCCCCAAAGTATAGCAACAAATACAAAACTCCATTGCTGGTAGAAGTGTAGACTGGTGCAACCACTGTGGAAATCAGTGTGGTGATTCTTCAAAACACTAGGATTAGAGGTCCCATTCAACCCAGCTATTCCCCTTCTGGGCATTTTCCCAGAAGAATTAAAAACATCACACCACAGCGATATATGTGCACTTATGTTTATAGCAGCACAATTTGTAATAGCTAAATATTGGAAACAACCCAAATGCCTATCAGCTGAGGAATGGATAAAAAGATGTGGTATTTTTACACAATCGAGTACTACCCAGCTATAGAGAAGGCTAAACTAGAGTCTTTTAGTGATAAATGGATGCAGCTAAAGACCATACTCTTAAGTGAAATAAATCAGACTCGCATGTGTAAACATTGCACTGTCTCCTTCATGCAAGAAACTGTAAGGTTATATAAGATTCAAAAGGTACCATAGATATTGTGAAAGGGAATGAAACTGCTCAAAAGGAAAGAACAACTGAGATGGGGGAAAAGGAAAGAAGGAAAGGAAATATATATATATATATATATATATATATATATATATGACAGTTAAAATAATTGTAGCATTGGTCCTACTTGTTCATAGAAAGAAACTGTGATTGCTTATATTGTTTGATCTGTTTTGCATGCCCATATCTTATAATCTGAGCAACTATTTTGAATATAACAATATGCAATACAGTGACTATTGTTAATTTCCTAGCAGTTTGTTTTGTAGTTTTACTATTTTGTTCTGTTTTTATAGTTTTGTTTTCTTTTAACCTCTTTAAAATAAAAAAAAATTAGAAGATACTCAATTTAATAGCTAAACTCTCAAACAATTCACTTTAAAGATAAGTTAAAGAACTAAATACACATTTCACACATAAAGACATGCAAATGGCCAAGAGATATATGAAACAATTCCCAGGATGACTAACCATTAGTAAAATGCAAACTACACTGAAATATCATCTCACTCCAACTAGAATGGTTCTTATCAAAAACACTAAGTATACCCAACGCTGTACCAGAAGTGAGAAAAAGGCAACTCATATATTGTTGAAAATAGTGTTGCAGTTCCCAAATTATCTATGAGTTTCTCCTACTTCCTAATATCCTCCATTTTGCTCCTTATTTACGTATTTTATTTCTCACACAAAGGAACCAACGTGATTAAACTTCCGTGTCTGATTTATTTCACCTAAGATTACGGGGAGTGAAAAGGGAAGGAAATGAAAAAAGGGATTTAAAAAAAAGAATGGAAGGATAAAATGGAAAGCTAGCTTTTGTAAATGGGAAGGAGAAAACAGATTAAAGGGAAGGCAGGGGAAAGGGGAAAAACTGAAGCAAGCTATATATTTTGTACAGGTGTGAATTTTCTTTGGCAAATGCAATCATTATGTATGACAAACATGTACTAATAAAAAACAAAATAAACAACATAAAAAAACTAAAAGTAGAACTACTTTGTGAATCAATAAATTCATTATTGTGTTACTACCAAAAAGAAATGATAGTATTCTGAAGAGGCACTTGCATGCTCATGTTTATGACAGTACTATAAAAAATAGCCAGGATAAAGACTCAACCTAAATATACATTATATATTTATAAGTACTGAAATATTATTCAACCTTAAAAAGCATTGATTCTTGTCATTCGAATCCTCATGGATAGATAAGGAGGACATTATGTATGTGAAATAGGTCAGGTAGAGAAGACAAACACTGTATAAACTCACATATAAGTGGAATTCCAAAATCTTGATCTCTAAAAAGTTGACAATAGAATAGTGGTTATCAGAGATGGGGGAATGAAGGAAGAAGAGGGTAGAGGGACACTAGTCAACATGCACAACGTTACAGGGAGGTTGAAAAATAAGTATGGTGTTTTGTGGCACAAAACTGTGTATACAGCTGACAATAAAGTATTTTATTTCTCAAAATAGTAAATGTTGAATAAACCCAAAAGAAATGATAAAACGTTTGAAATGATAGACATGCTAATTACCGTGATTTGCCCGTTATCCACTGTATACATGAATCAAAATATCATACTGTACCTTGTAAATATGTACAAATATTATGTGATTCAAAAATAAAATTAAGCAATAAAAATTATGTTTTAAAATACAGAAGTATTTCATTACAGAAAATGCAAGCTTAGTAAGTAGGAGAAAATGAATAAAGTAATCCCTTATAAAGATGTAGAATGTTTAAGTGTATTTCATTAATATTTTTTGTATGATCATGTGAATTTTATATTTTTATTTTGTTCTACAGCTTATACAGTATTTTTTCATCTGTAGAATATTTGTTGATGTGTCTTGAATACCACAGAGATTAAACATTTTGTAATTTGCCTAAACAATTAATGTTGGCATTCAAGGATTAGCTTCTAACTCTGGTTACAGAAGTTATCCCAGAACTTCATGATTTCTAAGAAATTCGTGTATTAAAACTCATGGGAAATTATCTGACATTGAAGTTGACTTTGAATCAAATAAGTTCTGCTAACTGTTGTTTTTGGTCATTTCCCCCCCACTTTTAGAGTCCCATTTCCTTACAGTTAGTTCTAGAAGACAATTTGGTCTCATTCCACACCTCACAAGTGCCAGTCAAGTTTACACAAACCCATTCTGTTGCACAAGTTATATTTAGTTCCCTAGGAAAGCCTCCTTTAACTATTTAAGAAAAAATATTTTAGCACCGTCAAGTATGGACAATTCAGGTATGGCTGAGTTGTCCAGATGACACAGGCTATGGATAAACACACCATCAGTTTAGCTTGTGAATGTCTCTACTCATTTTCTTTTCACTTTATGCATTAAAAGCTCTTCAATTTCAGTTTCCTGAAAGATTTTTTTATAAAGACAGCATCACAGCCACAAATATATTTTCATGAGTAAAATTAAATTACTTTGGATTACATACATACGATTGTAAATGAAGGGCCTATTTAACATATTTTAAAATTGTTATTACCTAAAGAAGGCACTTTTGAAAATTTATGGAATAAATTTTCATTGTTCTCATGCCTATTGCCAGTGTGACTACACAATGGTCATTGTATCTATTTCTCTTCCAATAAATCTTAGTACCTGCTTTGTTGCCATGTAATACATTTTACAGGCAACAGACTCCTTGTGATTTGTGTTTTTGAATCTTGAAGCTAGATTATAATTTTTACTTACTTTTTCAGGAAAATACATAGTTTATTTATTATATCAATGAAAATAGCTATTGCAGATATATCTATATCTATCTAGATATCTATATCTATCTAGATATATCTATATCTATCTCCAATATATCATCTATATATGTGTATATAGATAGATAGATATAGATATATCTCCAATATATCATTTATGGCATTGTGTCAAAGTATTCATTTTAATATTCACTTTCATCTTTTTTTATACACTTGATGAGTGTATCATATTTTCCAGAACTAAAAGGGCAATATGGCATTGTAACCTTTTACTTGTAAATGTAGTGATGATATTCAACTATGTCTGCCCCTATACTTTTAGAACATAGCAGTACTTATGAAACCGCCAAGGTCTTTGGCATTCTGTTGAGGTCTAAAATATGAGTACCATAAAATGTCACCCTCTCCTCACATATTCCAAAGTAAAACCTATCGTGATCTTTCCTCTTGACTTCAATAACATTTGGGATTATAATCTGCCTTTGTAAAACCCCAAGTCCCCTTCCTTTCTTCGAGACCTTCTCATTAACTTACGTTCGTTCTCTTGCAATAGAATGAATAAAATCTTGTCATTAATTGCCCAAGACATTCTGGCTTTCAAAGTTTTGATGCCAAGACTTGAAGAAGACTGAATCTCACTGTGGATTTCTTTTTACTCCATCTGTTTCATGAAGCTTTTGAAGTCCCTCATGCTCTGTTTGTGAGTGGCAATCTGGAGACTCGGTAGTCAGCATCAATGATTTGATCTTTCTAAGAACTCTTTTCTAACTTCTTATAGCATCATTTTCTTACTCTTTGGTGAGCTCTGCAAACTAATGGCAGAAGAAACTTTTGTCTCAGTGAAAGATGACAAGGAATCTGGGAAGGTAGTCTTTTGTTGTTGTTGTTTATTTTATCTACTTTGAGTAAAAGTCTAGTAAGAATCTCATAATCTGGTACATCTGGACAAGTGAACAATGCATTTATATTTTTATGAGAGATTTATCATGGAAATTGAAATTGTGCATTTTTTCTGTCTGTGTGTATGTACACCTATAATTCATGAAACCTTTCAAGTTAGTGTGAGTGCATATTTTGCTATCTTTGTATGGTATGATTCCTAATTGCATAAAAAGATGTCTTCTCTTTGACTAGAAGATACATAAGTATTTTTATAAACCGATCATTTCTATTAGATGTACTCAGAAATCAAAAAATTGAAACTCAAATAGCCTGCAGGGTGAAAAAGTAAACACTTAAATTAACTCAAATATTTTAAAAATTTAGCTTCATATAATTTAGGTAAATATTTAGTAAAATGATTAGTCTAACAATTGTGGTTTAATGAAGGAAAAAACATGCTTTGTCATATTTATCATCATTAATTGCAACTGTATAATTTTATTTTGAGTTAGTGTCCAAACAACCATAGTTTTGCTTTATGAATGAATAGGATGATTTCTACTTAGTACTTGATTACAAACAATGTAAACTCCTTTTTAACCAAATCAAATCACTGTTCTGACAAGATTCATTTCAGCAGCAATTATGTTTTGTAACATGTCAGTTTGACAATAATTTTCAAAACATTTACTTTACTTAACCATGGGTGAACATTTAATTGTTCAAAACTGCCAAAGATTTCATTCCACGTTTATTTATAAGATTTTTAAAAAAGAACTTACCAACAAATAATAAATTGATGCAAAATTAGAATTTAATATTTTCTGTTAAAATTTCAAATAATTCTTAGAAAATTATGTCACTAACAAAAATTTATAAAATGTTTTTCTTTATCTTATATGTATCATTCCTAAATAAAATAGACTTTGTGTCTCATCAGAATTCATATATTTCTAAGATGCATACTGGCTTTATTATGTCCTTGCTCTCTTAAGAAAAAGAAAATCATCTCTCATTTAAGAGATTCAGTCATGTGGCATCTTACATTTACTTCAAAAAATTTTATTGTCAGTTGGTTAAATAGGCAGCAAGTTTTTTTCTTTAACCTTCAATATTATCTTAATAAATCTTCTGAAAATTTCTTGGATATTTTACTTTCTGCAAAAAAGAAATATATATGTACATGTATATAATATATAATTAAGCATCTTCAGATTTTAGTACAGCATTTGCAGTGGGTCCTGGGACCCATCCTTCTTGGATTGTAAGTGGAAAGATATTCCATGTTTATGAATAAGAAGACTCAATATTGTTAAAATGTCAATTCTTTGCATTTTTATCTATGAATTCAAGAAATCTCAGAGAATTGATTGTTGGTATCAACAAATGATTCTAAAGTTTATATGGAAAATAAGAAGATCAAGCATACGATATTGAAGGAAGACAATCAAGTTAGAGAACTGACATCACCTGACTTAGTTTACCCTAAATCTGTAGTAAGTAGACAAGACAGTGTGAGATTGGCAAAATAATAAGTAGATTGGTGGAATAGAGCTGAAAACTCAGAAATAAACCCAAATATACTCGACTGATCTTTGGCAAAGAAACAAAGACAATCGAATGGAGAAAAAAATCTTTCCAGCAAAAGATACTGAAACTCTGGGCAGCAAGCTTAAAAAAAACATAAACACTGATCTTACAATTTCGCAGATATTAACTTAAAATTAATCTGAGTATAAACTAAAACATAAAATTTCTCAAATATAACATAGGATAAAATCTAAATAACCTTAGGTCTGGAAATGAGTTTTTAGGCACAACACCAAAATCATGATCTATTGGAGCAGAAAACAAGTTTGGACAAGCCATAGACTTTGAGAAAATATATGCAGAACATATCTGATAAGGGACTATAGGATTGCATCCAAAATACATAATTAACTCTTAAACTCAACAATAAAAATGACCTAGTGAAAAAAGCAGAGAAATGAAATGAACAAACCTCTCAAGAAAAAAACACATAAGGTTCTCAAACAATTATAAACAAGATGTTCAACATGATAAATTGTAACAATGGCAATTTGGGAAATTTCAAAACAAATTGTTCCAAATGTTGAAGAGGATGTGGAGAACAGGAATTCTTAACATTGCTGGTAGGAATGCAAAAATGGTACTGCCATATTGAATGGTCATTTGTATGTTTCTTACAAAAATGATCATAGACTTACCATATGATCTAGCAATTTAATTTCTTGGTATTTACCAAATGTCTTGAAAATTTGTGTCCACACAAAATCTTGCACATGAATGATTATAGAAGCTTCTTTCATAATTTCCTCAAATAGGTAGAACCAGGATGTTTGAGTGAATCAACTTGCTAAAAACAAAGCAAAATTGTGGAAGTCATCAGTTGGAACATTCAGTAGTACAAAACAAATGCGCTCTCAAGCCACTAAATGACTCAGAGTTATGTTAAGTGCATATTGTTAAGTGAAGGAAGCCAGTGTAAAAGATTATATGCAGTACGACTCCAACTATGTGACACTTTGCAAAAGGCAAATATAGAGATAGAGAAAAATGTCCCTACTTGCTGGGGGCTCAGGTGTGGGGGAGAGAAATCAGTAGTCAGAAAATAGGGGACTTTTAAGGCAAAGATATTATCCCATATGATGCTATCTTGGTGGATGTAGGACATTATGCAATTGGAAAACTCATAGGAATGTACAACATAGAGTGACCTCTATTGTGAAATATGGACCTGGGTAACAATGATGTATTGATATTTTTTCATCAGTTTTTTTTTTTTTTTTTTTTTTTGCGGCACCGGGGATTGAACTCATGACCTTGCGCTTGCGGGGCAGGCGCTTAGACCACTGAGCTAGATCCCCAGCCCTGTTTTTGAGACAGGGTCTCACTATGCCGTTCAGGCTGGCCTTGAGCTCACTTTGTAGCCCAGGCTGGTCTCGAACTCACAACAATCTGCCTGTCTCAGCCTCCCAAGTGCTGGGATTATAGGTGTGAGCCACCACGCCCGGCTCATCAGTTTTTAAAAATGCACTACAACAATGAATACTAAGAAAATCAAGGGTGGGAAAGTTTTTAAAAATGCACTACAGCAATGAATACTAAGAAAATCAAGGGTGGGAAAGGGAAGCATATGAGAAATTCTGTATTTTTTTTTATTTCTTTTTTCTGCAACTCTAAAACTTTTTTTGAAGTGTACTAATTTGAAAATAAATAGAATCATAAGTGACATCTTTTATACTTAATAGTATCTATATGGTTTTTTAGAAGACTGCTAGAAAATCATAGAGTTTGTTCTTTCACTTTGTAAAATGATGAGTGACAGCAATGATTGAGTTTATTTACTATATTACTGTGAATGAGTTGCATAGGAAGAATTGTCAAATTAGAAAAGATACCTAGAATTCATTAAGTTGGATTTGTGTTGAGAAAATTTTATTAAATTTTGGAGTCCTGTATGTGCTTTGCCTGATGTTAGAAAATGGCTCAGTAATTTCACTTATAATTCCATCTATTTTCAAAAAGTTGTCTTGACTGTTACATGAGCTTTTTAATTTAAATAGAGCGTCTCTCAGATCATTGTTGGTAAACTGTGGATTCGCATTAGTTGAATGGGGAGTTTATTAGCAGACAGATGTTCAGGACTGACTCCATACTTAAAGAATCTCTTTATTTTACCTTCCTGGTACTCTGACCATAGGCTTAGTGTACTCACTCCATGTATTATCGGATTTACATAATTTCTGTTTTGCTTTTTTTTTTTTTTTTTTGCAGCACCAGGGATTGAACTCACGACCTTGTGCTTGCTGGGCAGGCGCTTAGACCACTGAGCTAGATCCCCAGCCCTGGATTTACATAATTTCTAATTGAAGGCTTTTCTCTGTAAATACGATGCTCATTCTTTATTATAAGTAAATGAAAATTTAATTATTTTTGAAAATAGGTTGAATTGTATTGATAAATATTTGGGCTAAAAGTCTTTGTATTGACTTTTATTTATTTATTTATTTTTTGCATAGCACACCCACAACCATTTCAACTCATGAAATGAGCTCTTAGCAGATATTTCAGTTTTAAATTAGAAGTAATAGGTTAACTACAGCTTTTCTTTTCTTTTTTTTTTTTTTTTGTCCCAAGAATCAAACTCAGACTTTGTGCTTGCCAGGCAGGCACTGTGCCCCTGAGCTAAACCTCAGCCCAATCACAACCTTTTAAAGTGTTTCTTGAAGGCAAGTAGTTTCTCTTGTATTCTGATACTTTCCTGAAAGCACTTGCAATCACCTATAAGCCAGAATGATTCACAGCTAACAAAGGACCATGTCAGAGAGCTTTGGAAAAGGACGATTTAAGGTGCTTTTGGGGAGTGTCTACTGGCAACAGTGTTTAAAGGGCTTTAAAACCATTCCAGTGGGCTTCTAGAACTTGGAGTTTAAAGCTGACTGGTTCATAAGATACTTAATTAATAGATTTTAAAAAAGGCATTAATTATATAAATCTGAGTGAATTGATGAGGTAGTATGGGTTTTAGTTGAAATGCTTTCAATTTTTTATCGTTCCAGTTTACTGGGCATATCATGAATCTGCTTTTCTTTTAAACCATTTATAACAGCAGTCCTCAACCTTCTGGCATCAGAGACAAATTTTGTGGAAGACAATCTTCCACAGATCAGAAGGGAAGATGGTTAAAGAATGATTTGAACTGTAATGAGCCAAACACATTACATTTATTTCAATTTTATTTCCATTATTATGACATTGTAATATATAACAAAATAATTATTCAACTTTCTGTATGCAGAACCATTTTGGAAGCCCTGAGTTCATTTTCCTGCAAATAGTCTCATCCGGGATGTGGAAAGTCAATGATACCCAAAGCATGTTACCTCTATTCTACTCAATCTTATTTGTTTGTTTTTTTAAATTTAATTCAGTGTATTGGTACAATTTAGGTATGTATGATAATCACATTAATCATAGGGAATTTGTCCTTGTACATGATATACCTTGATTTGTCTTTTTTTTCCTCCCATTCCCCTCCCTTCCCTTCAATCCCTCTCCCCCTCTTTATTTACAAAGCTTTATTTCCATTTCATCCTTCTCTTCTCATTTTTTTCTTTCCCTTTCCTTCCTTCCCCCCTCCCCCTTCTCAGTTCCCCTTTTCTTTTGAAAAATTTCTTCCCATTTCACCATATCTCTTGTACAATTTGGTTCTTGTTTTCACTGTCAGTTTCTCACTCAAGTGAGATAATTTGATATTTGCATAATCTTGTTTTGGCTACTGTCACTGCAGAAAACATGTCTTAATATAGATAAGATACTAGAAATGGTGCAGACTTTCAGTGCTTTTGTGGCAGTCTTCCTTGACCCTAATCCGGAACATACAGAGATTTGAAGCTTTCTCGAATATACTTTTAAGGCCAGTGCCATTTGCTATTGAAGCAATTGATACTCTTCTGGCATAGACAAAGCCAGTTCTCTTGGTTTACTCACAAATGGATTGTGGATTCTTTCCTTCACAGTTCAGGAGTCTTTTTGTGATTGGGAAGCAATATTCAAACTTTTTGAAAGCCACGAAGGCCCTCACTCACTGTATTTCAGAATGTCCGCTAATGTTTGAAACATAACCAAAACCTCAATGTGCATTAATTTCCCTCAAAATTTCAGTTTGGCTTTGAATGCTGCCACTTTATCTGCCCGTTTGGACATAGTTGTAGTTCACTCAGAAATAACAGATTGTGTTCACTGAGCAAGTTGAACTCACACACAAGTAAGCAAGTTTTGCAACCTTTATTGTTTCACTGAAAAGGGCTGCCAGAGGTGACTGTGTTTCCAAAAGAAATTTCTGGGGTGACCCTCATAACACAAACACTCTGATCAGCTATCTACCTTTAGAAAGTCATCTCACTTTTTGTATAAGAGAAGGTGTATGCGTTTTGCATCCATCTCCTCAGCTGATTGAATTCACCTGATTTAAGGGCATACATTTTGATGTGATCCATAATTTTAATCACAACCTGCAAAAAACTGTTAAGTTCAAGTGACATTTTTCAGCTAGCCAGCATACCTACATAGGTGACATTGATTCAAAAGTGACCTGTTGGACTGAAGTAGTGAAAGCCTTCTTCAGTCATGTCAGCTTTCCATCTGTGTGCACACCTGTACAGAATGAGTAATTCAGCTCTCTTGATGTGAGATCATTCAAAGACTTGAATAATTCTGCCCTTGTCATCTTGGTTGACAGCAAAAGTTCATTTAACACATCCTCATGCACAATCTCCTAAACAATGTATCACAGAAAATGGCCTTTTTGCCTTCTTATCAACACTGTTACTAGTCTATCTGGACTGCATTGACCACTAATCCATTCTAAGAATCATGCTTTGATATCCTCTGCTATTTCATCTTTTTTTTTTTTTTTTGGTATGGGGATTGAACTCATGACCTTGTGCTTGCCAGGCAGGCACTTACACTGCTGAGCTAAATCCCCAGCCTCTTTCCTCAACTTTTGTAGTTATGGTGCTAGCCAAATCAGGAACATATGACACCCTTTGAACTGCAACCTCTCCTAAAAGTCCAAGACAGATACTCACTGGTGTGCAGGATCAACTCTTCACCACCATGCAAGGACATCTTAGCATTAGCAACAAGGATGGCCACTGCAAACGATGCTCTCAGGGAAGACACCGAAGGCTTGTAATTTGATCCAAGGCACTTGGCCTCCATGTGGCAAAGCAGTATTGAAAGTTCCAGGGCTTTGCTGGATAGTCAATCCCATATGCTACACAAAGCTGGCTTGTGAATCATCTGTTGCAATGAACTCATAATTTGAGTAGGATTCTTGGTATTTTCTTTAAATGCAGATTTTCTTTTTGCTGGCAGACTCCGAGTCTTCCAAAGTCTCAGGATTGTGCTTCTCAAAGAAGCTCTCCCATGACATTTGATTTTTAATCATTTGGGCAAAAGTTAGCTTCTCAATTTATCAAAACTGTGACTGAGACAAGTGCATGGTACAGAAAAGGAACAAGGATAGAAATGATGGATAAAACAATGGTTGGGATCATGTTCGGAGTAAAATAGGTGTAGAATTCTGATTTAAAGCCTGGATTCAATGCAACTGTACAACTGAAGAACTTCAACTCACTTGTCACTAAAAAGCCTGATACCAGATATGGCCTAATTATCACTTGCCTCTCAGTTATAGGGTTCTTATATAGTTCTGCTAGCAATTGATTTACTATGGATTTATTACTACTACTACTTGATTTCTTAATGTTCTCTTTATTATTTATGTGCAATCAAACCTCTATGCTCAACTTAACCCATGTTTGCAGTCACTTCCCACCACTAGCATCATTGCTTCAGCTCCACCTCAGATCTCCAGGCACTGGATTCTCATAAGGTGTGTTCAGACCTAGTTCAGTCACAGAATTGATAGTTCACAGTAGGGTTCATGTTCATATAAGAATTTCTTGCCACTGCCAATCTGACAGGAGGCAGAGCTCAAGCAGTAATGGAAATGTTGTGGAGCATCTCTAAACGAAGAGGAAGCATGGCTTGCTGACCTGCTGCTCACTTTTTGCTTTGTGGCCTGTTTCCTACCAGATCATGGACAGGTACCAGTATGTGGACCTGGGATCCCCAGGACACCTGATTTAGAACTAATTTAAACTGAAACTGAATACTTAAAAATGATATCCTTTTTGCTGTACTGTTCCATCTCAGAATTCATAAAATCTTTCTATCTTTATTTTTGTGGGAATATAATTATTTTAATGTTCAATAAGTTTATCTTTCTTCTTAATAGCAAATAATTAGAAATATGGAACAAAAGTCTCATCCGGGATATTATATTTGAGGATGATGTTCATTCAATTAGATATGACCAGATAATTTTAGGGACCTAAATTTGAATTTATGAAGCCAATGATCTTAATATCTTCTAACTAAAATTTCTAGCCTAACTGACAAGTAAGGTAAATGAAATCTTTGACCAGAAATGAAATCTTTGACGAGAAAATTAGAATCCTTTGGAGGCTTTAAGAAGCACTGTTCAAATTTATAGGTATCTCAAGTTATAACTACTTTGTTAATTATCAGTTGCTCCTATAACAAAGTAATACAAATTTGAGACCTTAGAACAACATGATTTTACTATGCTACAGTTCTGTATTTAAATTCTAAAAATGTATCTTATTGGGCTAAAACTATGACAATAGCATGTCTATATTATTTTCTGGGGTATCTAGGAAAGAATTCATCTTTTACTTTTTCCACTTACTAAAATCTATATGCCTTAATTCTTTTGTTTAGGATCACCTTTCCCCATCTTCAGAACCAGCAAGAACAGGTAGATTTCTTATCATGTCACCTGAATTGGGCAGGATTTCTCAGTCTCACTCTCTTTTGCTCTCTCTTTTCTACTTAAAACCCTTACAATAAGATGTTGGTCACATCTGGATAATACAGACTAATCTCTTTCTTTTATCATCAGTTGATTAGCAAACTGTAAATCACTTGTTACAGGCATTAGGATTTGAATATCTCTGTGGCGAACAGTGTTCCATTTTGTTCTGTTACCGTATCATTCTAATCTTGACTTGTCGCCTTATTATGCTTTTCAAAATCCAATCTTGACATTTTTAATGATAACTTCAATGAACACATAATTAAGGTCAATATGTTCAAATACTATTCTTTTGGTACTATGTAAATAATCAGGTCAAATCCAACAATGGTCTTATTTTGTGAACAGGAATAAACTTCCTTTGAAGTTAATTTTTGAAAGGGGTTTTCTCTAGGAAATTATCCTAGAGAGAAATTTTGCTTCAATGGTATCAGTTGTCAGATTCTAGCCTTTTGCATTCTGAGCTACTCTGATCTCACATTCATTTTGAGATATCTTATACCTTCATATAAATTGCCAGTAGTTGATGGATACGGAAAACCTTTCTTTCCTGGTGGGGATTCAATTGATTTCATACACTTCTGTGTAAAATCAAGTTTTTACCTACCAGCACATTGAATAGAGTTTATTCCCTTGCTCAAACTGTCAATCCCTAAAAAATAATAATAATAAAATAATAATAGTAATATTAATTTTCTTTTTCCTTTAATATGTGTCTAAAATCCTCCAAATGAATTTTTCTAGCATTGCTATTTTCTCAGTCTCACCACGATATAAATCTTGACTCCCCATGTGTCTCTCTTAAGTCTGGATTGCCTCGAGGTTGGCCCTTTTCCCTAGGATCTAAAGATGATAAACTGAAGCCCAGCTACCTGATATAAATCTTAAAGCGAAAACCACTGCAACAGACCATCTATAGGCCACAGTTCTTCCTGAACAAATTACTCTCTGGGCCATTAAGAAAGTTCGGTTAAATACTCATGCCATACAAACAAGTGGTAATGAGGACATCCAGCATCAATCTGTGCATCAGTTTCCTGCCAGGAGACTCGAGCTTCAAGAATTCAGACAGGAGTGTTCCATAACTGCTAATGACCTCCTGGGATCCATTAGACCCCAGATTTTATTCCAATATAATCATTTATAGGGATCTTTCTCTT
This sequence comes from Cuniculus paca, assembly GCA_004365215.1. Lineage (NCBI taxonomy): Eukaryota > Metazoa > Chordata > Mammalia > Rodentia > Cuniculidae > Cuniculus > Cuniculus paca. The sequence continues at coordinate 12,162 of RJWT010003081.1, read as the reverse complement.
TTCCATATTAGGTATCCCTTTTTTAGGATGTGCAATCCACAGAAAAATGAACCTTTGTCACGACTAAGGTGCTCATTCAATGATCAACTCAACTAATTTACAAAAAAAAAAAAAAAGCACCAACAAGAATTCTCCTGAGACTGTTTCTTACATTCTTTTTTGCCTCATTCTGAAGGTTAATAGTCAATTTCAGTTGCTTAGCAATGAACAACATTTTTCTTAATAGAAAGGAGAATTGACAGTGCTGTTAGCATGATTCCAACAAGACTCACAGATGACTTACTTGTTTACTTGCTTCTGTGAAACCCCAGACTAACTTCCTTTCAGATACTCCTCATTAGTGAATATTCTGTCTATAATGATAGTTCCAATGAAATTATCTTTTTAAATGTCCACTGTACTTTGTCTTTCACACCCTAAACAATTCACAGTAGGCTTTTTCACCAATAAATGATTATATGAACACAATCATAAATACGATGGTGATGGAAACAATATCTAACACTAAAATGGTACTTATTTTACCTTCTGAGTATTTTACATAGAAAAATGATTTAATCATTATAGGTCTAGAAAGAGTATTATCTCTATTGATCCAATGAGAAAATTTCAGAGCAAAGGCATTAAGTAACTCTCTGAATACCATCAATTTTGTAATTGTATTGCTAGGTTTCATGATATGCGCTCTTAGGATTTATGCTAACAAAAAACCTTTCTTCATCTAAAAGACACTTCCTTGCGCTTTTGTTTTTGAATCCCTATTGTGTTTACCTTTCTTAAGGTGGTGCAATATATCTTGCCGGGCAGGTGCTTAGACTGCTGAGCTAGATCCCCAGCCCTTGGTGCGATATATCTGCCATACATAATTGTCTCACTGTTTGCATATATAAGAGAATGAATTGTCACATCTTGCTCCTGGTAGCAGAACCCAAAATGTCACATGTTGGGGATGACTACTACTGCTCTGTGTTCCAAGTCCACCAGAATCATAAACTAAGCCCTAATATAAAACTAAAGGGCTAAAGTTTAAGGTAAGGTAGATGCATTATTTGTAAAGAGGAAAAGGAAAGGAGAGGAAAGGATAGAATAGCTACCCTCATAAGAAAATTCAGAGTAGAGATGGAGGACCCGGGAGCTTTTTGTTCCCAGCCGCTCTCATAGAGGAATGAGTGACCCTTCCCTCCACCCGGAACTTACAATAACTGGATTGGTTTTCAGGCACCTCTGCCTAGCATCACTTCCGGTGGTCTCCGTGTAGCTTCTATTTGTGTGTTTACTTGCCCTTGAGTTACTTTTTAAGGCTTTCTTTGGGATGGGCGGCAAGTCCACAAGAGGTGCCTTCTTCACGGCCAACTTAGAGTGAGTAAGGTGGTGTGCAGACATCTGTTGTGCTCTCTAATGGCCCTAGAGTGAGTAATGTAGTGACTCAAAGGTAAGCACACACGTGTGCACGTGTGTACGGAACTGCATATGTGTGAGAACACACTGCTTCAGTCACTCCCTTTTCCCGTACATTTTATTGGAGGTGGGGGCCTCTTATTATTTCTGCACTTGGCTTTCTGTATCCTACATGTTACCTATTACAGTGCAAAGCCTAAGGTCATTTGGTGCCTTTCTTTATCTGATTTTTGTTTGTCTTTCTATCCCTGTCTTTGACCTGGTTCCCAGAGGAATCTAGTAAAGTTTTGTTTGTTTGTTTATATTTACTTCCTACTCAGGTTTAGCCAGAAAACCTGATGAGGCTCCTATTTTATATTATCATTTACAGATTCTGGCTCCTACAAAATAAGGCTCACTTCTTTCTCCAAAGCCCTTTGTGACAGTATTTATTTTTTAACTTTTACTTTCATAATGTATTTCATAGGCATGGTACTCATATTTGAAAGTCTTATTTTAATATAAATATTATGAACATTTTCTCTAGAGTTTGAATGCCCTGATTTAAATATCTACTCCAAAACAAATCAGGTCTCTGTCACATTGGACAATCACTAATCCTTGGGTCTATCCTCTGCAAACTCAGTGACAATGAGAATGAGCTCCGAGGTCAGATAAATATTCAGTGAGGTAATTCATGTGAAGCAGTTAGCAAGCTGCTTAGAAGAGGAAAATCGTGTGATTACAGTCATTACTTTTTTTAGCCTTACTTCCTTGAGATAACTGGTGAGTTAATGTTTTCTTTTATCTCGATTTTAAGATACCAACTTGAATTTACTCTATTTTATAAGCATCAAAATAATTTAGGCCAATTTGACTGACAGCAAATTGACCTAAATTATTTATAATTCCAACTTAAACTTCTTACATAGTTTTTACCAATTTTCAGTGTGCGACGTAAAGTTGTGTTATGCCCTACCATTTATTACTCATTTAAATCTTGCAAGATCTTTTTTTGCTGAAAACTTGAAGGCTTTAATGTGCATATTTTTATGTTAAATATTAATGTACAACTATATGTACATATATAAAACAGGTCATTCTTAGACCAGATATGGTGACTACCCTTTCCTCTCTGCATCATAGGTTTATTATGAGAAAGAAATTTGATAATGCATATGAAAACATTTGGGAAAATACTACAAATGATTTTAGTACACTAATATTTAAAAGATTAGTATCCAAGGATGTAGATAAGAATGAAGTAGTAGAGAACTAATCTACATGTAGATATCTTCACATGGGAATGGAACATTTCAAAGATTTCCAAAATTTGCATCATCTTTATCCCAACTCATCGATCACACACTTCCCTTAAAAGATAAAGTACATAAAGAAAAATGACTTTCTCTTACCTCATTCCGGCCCTATAACTGTCAGCTTTTTCTGATTCTTTATTTCTAAAAATCAGACTTTTAATGCTTGGTATTGATTTTTAAATTTGAGTCTATATTTATCATGGAAAACCATTTACTTCTGTTCCTGCATGTCGCTAACTTTAAGAGTAACATTTCCTCATCTCTCAGTGAATCCACATGATTTTTATTAATTCAATAGTTGGTGTTTTTGCTACAAATAATACTTTTTGCAGCTCAGTCTGAGTATGTTATATTGCTTATTTAGTTTTACTTTTCATTGGAATCAATAATTTCCTGTCCTCTTTTTATTCTTCCCTTGGCCCTTGTACTAACTGTAACAACACCTCATAATACAGTTGACCACAGAATCTAATAAGTTTGGATTGCTATTTGACTATTGCCCTTGTATTCATTTGTCCTGCTGTTCCTACATAGACTGGCTGTCCTCTAGGCCTGCTATAATAGATTTACTTTGGGATTATTTACTTTATGATTATTACCTAGAAATTCCACTTATTTTCCTTGTGTGTTAGATCTATTTTTTTCTAATGCACATGTTTTCCTTTGTCTTTACTTATTTCCTCATTTACATATGCTCTAAAGATTCCAGAATAAAATTTTGCATTTGATGAATTGAAACTCTTGTATTTTACACATACCCTGTGTGCATAACTCTATACACTACTCAACATAAACCACACTTAATACACACACCCACACCACCTCATGTGCACACCACACTCATGCACACATACCACTCAGCACACACACATACCAACTACACACCACACAGATACACTTCTCTGACCATCTTTCCACAGGTAGAAATAGCAGGAATTTTATTTCCTTCTAAGGACCTCAACCAGGAAATTTTAACACTGTGCTCACTAAAAGGTAAAAATGCTTTAAACAATTTTGTTATTTTTTTGGAATGAATGTGTTAAAGGAAGTATTTGGAACCAAACAATAATAAATTGATAATGGACACAGCTGAATAGAGACCTCATTTTTATGTATTTCTACATTGCCTTCTTATTTCTGTAATTGTGATGTAAGTTAAATGGCATTCTGACTTGGGAATTTTACTGTGGGTTGGTTTCCCCCATCACTAGAAGATTTATGGTTTAGGATTCTTTATATATTCTCAAGACATACTTAGTGAGTATCTAGGGTCTTCCTGGGAAGGGGTCTCTTTGTCCTCTTGATAAGTATCCTGACTGTATATCATGATTTGTATACCTATTTTCTTCTGTTGATTTGTTATATCTTGTTTCCATTCACTGTGCTAAGAATTCAATGGCCTTTCCAATCTAGAAATATGTTTTATTTAATTCTAGGAAATTTCCAATTTTATTTATTCAGTAATTTTCTCCTTTCTGTTCTATTTTCTTTCTTCTAGATTATCTATTATGCAGAATTTGAACATCTTTGGTTGGGTTATTTTGCTTTATTTCTCTATGATACAGCAGTAGATTCTGATGCTGTAATTATACTTTCTAGGACGTTTCATCTAGAACATTTTCATACTGGGTTTTTCTTTGCCAGAAGAAAGAGTCCATGAATTTAGAGATCTTTGTTTGTTCACTGACATTTTCCAGTTTCTGAGAATAGTCTATGCTACTATTAGTGTTCAACAAATATTTTTGAGTAACTGTTGAGTAAATATTGAATATTGTATTTGGTTTTTCCATTATTCATTCCCAGTATTTCCTTTTTGCTCTCTGAATTTTTATAATGTCTTGCTTTTATTATTTGGAAACATTATCTTTTATTTCTTTTCACTCTAAATATTATTTAGAGTTCTTTTTTGTCCTCTATATTGAGCATTTCCTCCACGTGTCTACTTTTCACAACTTTCTTGTCTTCTCAGTCACATTTGATGTTTCCTTAAATAACTAGTAAGCCATGTCTGACCAATAAAGTTTATTAGGAACTTTGTGGGAAAGGGATGGGGTTACGAGCAGATAGAACTCACTTTAAGTTAATAAGTTAAGAAGTCTGAAGGAAAAAGAGAGCAATATTGCTGTAGAAAAAGAAAGACAAACGTTGAAATCTATTGTGTGATTCACATTCCCTAACTTAACTTTAACAATGCTTTTAGACTTGGTTTTATTAATAATGTGCTCTTTTATTCTAATTCTGCATGTATCCTTTGTATAGAGTTTCCTAACCAGGGAAAATTATTAAGACTAATTTCAAAGAACATTCTCAGCTTTAGACTTTATTATCCTAAATAATTTAAAAAAATTTTTAACATCTAGTAAAATTCATTAAAAATGAGAAGACAGAAAGCTTTGCGGATTTGATTCTAGTGTTACAGAAATTGGGTGATCAGGCAATCTAATGGTGCTGTTCAGAAGATAGATGATATATGTATGAAACACTTTAAAAACTATAGATTTAGATGCTGATCTTAGAGCCATAATTGCAGAGAGTAGATATGCTTTGGACACCAGATGTGATTCCCAGGTGTACCATTTGCTGTGACACTCTCCTGTCCTTCCCATTCAACACTCACCATGAGGTCCTCACCAACTGAACTGGTACAGGCCCCATGCCTTAAACCTCCAAAACGGGAGCTAAATAAACATTTCCTCTTTATAAACTTAGTTGCCTCAGGCAGTTCATTATGGTAATGCAAAAAAGAGTAGTATATTTGTTTTTGTCATGTAAGGCAACATATTCATAGGAGATTATTAGAATGTGTACATCTGTGGATTGTCATTACTCAACCTACTGACATTTTTAGTCTGCATTTAAATCAGCTAAATTAGGGAAGATTATGCATAAACTAAATTATCTAGATACCGTTCTGTCATCGTATGTTTGTAATTCTTAGAAGCTAATGCTGAGTGATATAGACCAGATATTTAGGGAAGATCTGATGATGAAATTTTCACTGCTAGTCATTCTTTGTACTTTGTACTAACAACCTTAAGACAACCATGTTAAGAGAAATACAAGCATAAATATCACATGGCTTCTGTTATACAAAACACTCACAGTATAAATAAAGAGAAAAGTGAAAAAGATAATAGGAAGTAGGGTGACAGATCTTTTACAACAGGAAAGGGGACCAAGAGATGGAGGGAGCAGGGAAGAGGGAAGGGAGGAGAAGGAAAACAGTAGTAAAATGTGTTACATACATGTACCAATTCCACTCAAAGAATGTGATCATTATGCACTGAAAACATGTGCTAATAAAAAAATAGTTTAAGGTGCAGTGATAGGAGTGTGTTGAGTACTTATTCTTTGGTTAGTACAGTATTATTATTTGGTTCCTTACAACTATAAAGTTGTATGTCAGACTCAGTACTGGGTACAGAAGATGAACATACATAACATATATTGCTACATTCAAGATAAATTTTGATACAATGAATAAAGTATTCCTACAAAAAAAGGTTACATTGTGCTACACTTAACACTCTTGGTATGAAAAAGGTCAATTTTTAGTCAATTTTTAATTTTACCTTCTTTCCTTTTTTGATCTTTTATCTTTAATAAGCTGTATGATTGTTCTTTGATACTTTTATTTAAGTGTTTCATATTGTGTATTTATTATTGTTTATTATTGTTAGGAACTATTTGCAATAGGTTAACTTCATCTCCGCCTCCTGTTTGAATTTCACTAGCTAACAGCTTGAGTGATTGCATCCAACTCTCACTGTGGGTCATCACTGCCACTCTAGAGAATACAGGGCTGACAGAGTCAAATATCTGGGACATATTAAGAAAGTAGGAGAACTCCTACAGGGAGAGTTAACAGCTATGTACACTGCACTCTCACAGTCAGTCTGATGACTGTTGTGTTCTGAGCCAATGTACATTTGACGGACCTGCAGAACACCTGCCCCAATTTCAGTCACCCTGCTGAGTGTGCCATGCTTGAGTCCCATTACAGATTAATTATTGCAATTCCTTAACGTTTTATCTCCAAGGCAAGCTTTGAGGATAATGCAGATTCACACAGATTCAACTGTTATACTGAAATATGTAAAAGAAATGTAAAACTAGCCTTCCCATTTGCAACCAGCAAGACAGAAAGCAGCCTTGTCTGTGATGATTATCAGAATTATTTGACTGCAAACACAGAAACTCATTCTATCTAAATGAAGCAAAATAGATGTTACAGAGAGGAGATTTGAAACACAGAATCTGTTGGATCTATTATAAAATTAGACCTAAAATTATAGAAACTAAGACATCTCTAACATCCAGAAAACAGAAAATAATACTTTCCTAGTGAAATGATTATAGTCAGTATTATCACTGTTTTATTTATTTATTTATTTATTTATTTATTTATTTTTGGTCTTTTTGAGACAGGGTCTCTCTTTGCAGTTCAGGCTGGCCTTGAGCTCACTTTGTAGCCCAGGCTGACCATAAACCTGTAAGGATTCTCTTGCCTCAGCCTCCCGAGTGCTGGGATTATAGGCATGCACCACCCGCCTAGCCCATCGATATACTCTTGAGGGAAATGTGAATCCAATCATTTTCAATCTCATTGCCATTCTTCTCACTATCCAGTTTTTCAGAAGTACTAACATACTAATGTAATCTAGGAAATGTGCCATTGGTTAGTGGATGCAAGAGGGAAAAATACATTTTTCTAAGTTAAATTGGGTGTGGTAAATAGAAATATATCCTAGAAAGAGAAAAATTATTAAATATACTTTAAGGAAAACACATACTTCTATTTTCAAAATTATACTCTATTTAAGTAAAAAGATTCTATTGTCTCTAAGAGTTAGCAGGGCTCCATTAAATGTATATATTTATAAATTTTTAAAATATCCTAAAACAACTTCCAGTTTAATCTTAGAGATATTGTGAGCTGAATAAAAAGAGAAAAGCTTCCATATTTATAACAAGAAATTATTGGGTTTTCAGTAAATTAATGAAATTTTAGGGAACTACTAAGAGCTATGAGACAAATGGTCATCACAAAGGGAGGCAGATACTCAAAGATGGAGAAAGGAACCAAGCATTTGCCTAGCTGTGGGAAAACAAAACAAAACAAACAAACAGCAACAACAAAACAAGCAAACAGTGGCTTCTGTATCACATGATGTTGAACTAAAAAATTATACCGTCTGATGGTGGGCTAGGATGAGACTGAGAATCTCTTGAGGATATAACCAAAGACGAATTCCACCATTCTGCAGGCTTTTCTTCAGGGACCCAATCAGACCTTCACAGGAATGACCAGGAAAAGCACTGAGAGGGGAGGCTGGCCCCCTAAATCCTTCTCCTTTCTCAAGCAAAGCCCCAGTCTTTAGGGGAAGACAGAGTGAGGACACATACTAAATTCTTTCTCAGTTAAACAAGGCAGCTCAATCAAACCCATCTCCTGTCTATATTGGTTTGTTACAGCTTTTATAACAAATGACCAGAGGCTTAAACAACAGAAAATGGATTTTCAATATAAACACAGTTTTGGAAGCTCAGAGTCCAAGATCAAGGTGTCTGCAGCTTTGATTTCTTCTCACTCTCCTTGGCTGGTAGATGGCTGCTATCTTGCTGTGTTCTCACAGATCTTTTCTCTGTGAATTTATGGTCCTGGTGTTTCTTTGTATGTCCCAATTTCCTCTTGTTATAAGGACATCAGCCAGACTTGATTAGAGATCACTCTTTAACTTAGTCTTTAACTGAATCAAATCCATTCACATTCTGAAATAAGAATTCTTGGAGAATGGATCTTGGAATGATACACTTCAGCCCACAATACTAGGTTACCTAAGAAGAAAACACAAATGCTTCGATCAACAGAGAAGGGCATCTTAAACCCATTTTCTAAGAATAGTGAAGGACCTTCCTGAAATGGAGAAAATGGGATGCACAAAAAGAAGTTGTAATGATGGAGGAACATTTGTGAACACACATGCTCCCAAGATACAGACTCTTTTTCACTCCATAGACAAGAAACTTATTCAGAACACTGGCTCTCCTCTCCCACATATATCTGCTGCATTAATAAGCCTTCAGCAGAAATACTAGTGGTTTACAGTTTGGAGTCTAAAAAAGCCAGACTCTATCTGAATAATGGTGAAAAGGTAAGTCCAAAACCTCAGAACAAACATTAAATATAGTCACTCCAAGAACACGTGGCCCATGGTGCTCACAGCAACAACATACCTCAAACACAGCACAAAGTTGGACTAAATTAACAATTTCTTGCTTAAGAGGCTGATTGCCTCAGTACAAATGGTGCATTAAAACATATTCAGCTTCCAACAAAATATGAGGAACACCAAAGAGCCATGAATGGATAAAAGTGCCTATGTGGGAATTTTGATTTCAAGGAAAGACATTGTGAAAGCCTGAGGAAATTAAAGATCCTGAAGACCTGCTTTGACAAGGAAGGCTCAAGTCTTAGTGGCAGACTCACCAAATATGGCCCCAGCTGCAGACTGATAGCAGGTTCATTCTCTGTGCCCATAACTCTAGCTTCACATGGCTGAGATCTAGTGACTAGTCCCACTTACCCAGGGACCTAGGATGACCTCTGGTCGTCTGTGCTTCAGTAACAAGCTCTTTGGTATGGATTTGACTGCAGATCTTGAAACATCCAGTGAAAATTATACAGCCCTGCTCCGCTGCCAGTCAGAGCTCAGCCCTACCCATGTAGGGACATTGCAGAAGACATACCTGTGCATTTCTGCAATAACATTCCACCACTGTGGACCTGACATTGGATTATGAAATAATCCTGTGATCTCGTAAGAGTATCATTGAAATACTGAACTAGAGTGAAACCTGCCCTCAGGGGGACCTTGCAGGAGATATGTGTGTCCATATCCCTGCTCACAAGTCCACTAACTTTAAGCCTAATTATGGATCCTGAAGTAAACCTGGGACTCAGCTCCAGCCCTCCTCTTAGTCCTGTCCCACAGGGACTCAGAAGTGTTAATCTACATCCCTAGCAATACATTTATGAATTTCAGTCCTGCTGTGAATCCTACAATCAGTTCTAGCTATAAAATTTGAGGAAATTGTGAATCTCATTGACAGTTCCCTTCATCAATGGTCTAGGGAAGTTCTGATCACCAAAGGAACAGATGGGAAACTCTTCCAAACTCACAATTATAGGACTCTGAAGCAGTCTGTGACTCAGAATCAGTCCTCCCTTACTACTGATATGAAATCAATTCATCTGGCTCAGACAGCTAGTAGAATTCACAGTCATTCTCACACCTGTTAATAGACCCAGTGTTGGTGAGCTCAACCACAGAAACAAGAAGAGGTCTAGGAACATAAGTGTAGCTCAGCTGTACTATGAACTCAGTATAAAATAATGTCCACCAAAGGATCTAGGAGATGCTATGTCCACCCACATCTCCAAAAATAACACTGCCAATTGCAGGCCCAACTCTAGATTTAGCAATAGTTAAGTGATCCAGTTCTATCTTTAGTTGACTGTCACCTCTGGGAGAGTCCCATAAGTCCAGAAAAAAAGGCAACAAAACTATTTACTTACTATACTCTAACTTTGAAAAGAGGAAGAGGTGTTTTTTCTTTCACATGTACAAACATCATGCAAGCAGAGACGGATCAAAATGAATTAAGTACACAAGACATCTAAGGAAGCAAAGTTCCAGTAAAGAAATCATAACAAATGGAGATCTACAAATTGTCTGAAAAGAAATTCAAAGCAATTTATGATCAATACCTATAAGAATGCAGACTACACAATGTCAGGAAAACAATACATGAACAAAAATAGTGGTTCAATAAAAAGATTGCAACCATTTAAAAAGAAACATTGTAGAACTGGCAGAATGAAGTGAAAATTGCAACAGAAAACATCAACAGAAAATTTGATCAGATACAGCTGTGAACTCAAAGACATTTCAGGAATGTTTATCCAACCAGAGCAGAGAAAAAAAGAAATAAAATAATCCTACAGAATTTACAAGATATAATCACTACAATGACGTAGTCACCACAGGAGTACAAAAAGGAGAAAAATATAGAAAAGAAATAATACTTATTTGGAAGCCGTGCAGATCATGCAGGACCCAGGAAGACAAGGGAAAGCCAGAAATTCCCGAGAATCAGCCATGCTGGGACCGGGAGGAGCCGATCAAGGATCCAACTAGCCAGCCTTTCTGATAAGCTGTGCAGACCGTGTGGGACCCAGGAAGAGAAAAAGTCAGTGTCTCCTGTAAGCCTACCAGCATGCAGACTGAAAATCACCAAACCCTCTCACCCCATAAGCCACTAGCTGGTTTGGAGGTCAACCTGAGCTGATAGCAATTGAGGTACAAAAAGCACCTGAAGGATTGTATTGTTAGGTTGAATTTACAGGCATGGGGTTGACAGTCTGAGCATGTATAGGAAGGATAACGGTATGCAACATGGTAAATATGGAGGGTTATTTTTTTCTGTCTTGTTTTTAAAGTCTAATAATGTTCTCACTGTTTTGTTTTATTCTTATTAATTTTTTTTCTTTACTTAATATTCTATTTTGATGGTTTTATTCTGTTTTGTTTTGGTCTGATTTTGCTATAACTGATGGAATGAAAAACTACTGCAAAGATAACAAGATACACTATAGTAGCCATTGCTGTTTTCCCATTACCCTGCTTTGATATTCTGTATCAATTTCACTGCTGTGTTTTGACTGAATTTATTCTGTTTTGTTTTGTTGGGTTTTACTATCTTTAAAATAAAAAAAAAGAAATAATACTTATTTGAAGAAATAATGTCTAAGGACTCCCCAAATATGGAGAGATGTGGAAATCCAGATCCATCAAATTAAAAAATTTCCCAACAAGATCACCCCAAAAAGAGCCTAGAAACCAATCGCTAAAAATCAAAGAAACAAGAGATCACTAAGAGGAGCAAGAGAAAAGTGGGTCATCACTTGCAAGGGAACTTTTATATGATTATGGGAAAAATTCTTAGTAAAAATCTCTCAAGACAGAAAGAAGTGGGATAATATATTTAAAATGCTGAAAGGAAAACTGTTAACACATTTCACTGGAAAAGCTATTTTTCAAAATGCAGCAGAGGTTAAGACTTTCTTAGACAAGCACAGCTGAAGAAGTTCATCACCAATGGGATGAACTTTTACAAAAAGTCCTGAAAGAAGTTTGTGCTGAAAGCAAAAGATGGTAATCAGTAACATGAATACACAAGGAAGTGTTAAACACAGCTGTCAACATGGCTGACTTCAGGTCTGCCTAGAGAATTAATAAAGTACATTTCTGGGTGTATCTAGGTGGGCCATGGAAGCATGAACTTGGCATCTATATAGGGTCCTTAGATAGTTCCTCTCTACCAGTGCTCCCCTATTCTGCCTCCCAGCTGTCATGAACTCAGCAACATCACTCTTCCATGCCCTCCTGCCATGACCTCCCTG
>RJWT010003080.1:0-37860 GCA_004365215.1 Cuniculus paca | reverse complement strand
GCACAAACCATCTCTTACAAACTTTTTTTTTTTTTAACATTTTTGCTTCCAAAGGTGATGGGAGGGTCACACTGATTCGTCTTGACCAGGGGCCCTGAACACTTCCTTCCCACCTCCGGCCCAGGCGCTGTCACCCTGGCTCCGAGGGTCCCGCCGGGGCGCCTCGCCTGAGCCCAGCGATTAAGTTGGTTCCTCAAATTGTTCCCTACAGGAGAGACAGGAAATAACACCGGGCTGTGGAGGCGGCCGCCGGGGGAGGGGGAGAAGCGCGGGCCGGGCAGTCCTCGCGGCCTCGTCGCATCCATCTCAGTCTAAGGTCCGGGCGGCGTCGCCACTCCAGCCGCCCGAGCCCGAGGTCCGTGCGAGGGCTGGGTCCTGCACCGCGGAGCCCCGGCCCCGGCCAGGGGGCAGGACGCGGGTCCCCTCGGAGCCCGACGGAGGCGGAGCCGGGTGCGGGTGCGGGTGCGGGTGCGCGGCGCTGGGCTCCCGCGTCTTCGGCGGTGAGTCCCGGGCCGCTCCCTCCTTCCCGCAACAGGTGGAGAGGCCCCGCCCCGCAGCCGGCGCGCGGCCTCCCTCCTCCCTCCTCCCTCCCTCCCCCCTCGCTCGCTCTCCTCCTCCGCCGCCGCCGCCGCCTCCCAGGGCCCAGCGCAGACCGGAGCCCGCGAGCCGACGCTCAGCGCCGAGCCCGCCTCCCGCTCGCCGCGTCCCCAGGGCGCAGGGCCGCGCGTCCAGCCCGGGGCGCGCTGGGGTCCCCGGGGCCCGGCCAGGGCGCGACGATGGAGGAGCAGCAGCGCGCCCGCTCGCACACCGTCAACACCACCACCAGCTCCTTCGCCGAGAACTTCTCCACCAGCAGCAGCAGCTTCGCCTACGACCGCGAGTTCCTCCGCACGCTGCCGGGGCTGCTTATCGTGGCTGAGATCGTGAGTGCCCAGCGGGCCCGGGTCGGGGGAGGCAGAGGGTCCCCGCGGTGGCCCGCACCCGCCCGACGGAACTGCTGAGATCCTCGGGCTGGCCTTGGGGAATCCTTTCTGGGCAGCCTTAACTTCTTCGTAAAGTGCAAAACTCAGAGCCACTCCTTCAGGTTAGGCTCTCTTGGGGACCGAGGGTAGGGACTCTTGGGAAGTCCGCTGGGGGCCAGCTCCAGCTGTCCCGGGAGCGGGATGCTTGGTGGGCATTGAGTTTGTGTTGCGTGTCAGGGATACCTGGTGCCTCCCTCACCTGATCTTCAGGCAGACGGCCTCTTCTCTGAAACCAAAGCTTTCCCAAGATCTGGAAAGAGGATTAAAGTGAGCCAGGAGTTAACTCACTGAATAAAATCTGAAGGACTCGACTTCTTTGAGAGCCACTGGGCCTCCAGGCTGGTGCCGTGCACATCCTGGTATAGGCTGAGATCATTCCTGGAAGGGGGCAGGGTGAGTGCGCTCTGCTTTTCAAGGAAAGGCTGGAGGCTGAGAATTCAAGCTATCTCCCGAGGCCGCCCAGCCCTTCATGGCTGCGTAGGGCCTGGAGCCCCCTTCACAGCTGGCAGTGGTCACTGTTTATTGAGGCTTCAAGGCAGGCAGAGGGTGTCAAGTCCTTTCGTAGTCTTACTCCTCGCGGGTAGTCCACACAACAACCCTCCCCTGTGAAAGTGGCTCAGACTAAGCCCGTTTTACATGTGAAGAAACTGAGGCCTAGAGAGGGCACAGCTGTGGACTGTGAAGCGGGGATTCACATTTTTCCTGGTTTTTCCTCCTAACTGCTAAGGAGCATCCCTTCCAGCCGTCTGATCAGTGCCCCTTCTGCTGTATTTCAGAGATCACTTTTTAAACATTTGTGCAATTGAAATCTAGGCTATGTGAGAGCTGGAGAATGAGAGTGATCATAGTGCAGAAGTGAGTGAAGATTTGGACAGTCCCTTTGTGAAAGTGTCAACAAAACCTGTGCACATTAAAGAGCTTCCTTGCCCCTCCAGAGGCTTGGGGCCCAGTGCAGACGCCGTGGGACCAACCCCCAGGTGATTCTAGTGCACAGAAAGTTTGAAAAGTGTTGATTTAGTCTTTCTCCCAGCTGGTTCTTTAGCTGGTACTGATGACATCTGGAGACCCAATAAAAAGTTGAAAGCATTAGAATTGCCTGGCTTTAAAGATTTCAACAAATATTTGCTGTAAGCATGAAGGAATTGACTGACTCCTGCTTCAGCAGAGCAAACAGAGGCTAAGATGACAAAGATGGGATTTCTATCCTCTCTGAAGTGGGATTGGACTGGGCATGAAATAAAATGCCTTGTTTTTTTTCTGATTTATGAGCAGCATGTTCGCTATTCTACACGTCTTCATAAAAATATACACGTGAAGGAAGAAATGTAAATGGTCCACAGTTCCATCACTGAAAATAACCACTGTCAATCCCATTGCTCTGAGATGCTGAGGCAAGAGGATCAAAAAAATCAGGCCTACCCTGGACAACTTAGAAATACAATGAGACCCTGTGTAATAAATAAATAAACAATCAAACTAATAGGGATGTGGATCAGTGCAAAGATCCTGGGTTCAATCCCCAATTCCACAAAAGAAAAAGAAAAAGCAACTCACAAAACAGACAGAACAAGTGCTCCAGAAAGTGAAATAACCTCTGTTGACTTGTTGGCATGGATATATATATATATATATATATATATATATATATATCCTTTTAGATTTCGGGGAGCTTTTCAAATTGAGAAAACATGTAAGCAAAACTACCCTTATTGCTGGTATGTCTTTGTTTTCTGTGCTGGGGATCAGACCCCTGTATGTCCTACCATGGGCTACATCCCTGACCCTTTTTGTTTTGAGACTGTGTCTTGCTAAGTTGCTCAAGTCAGTACTGTAACTTTTCTTCCTCCTGCCTCAGCCTCCTCTGTCCTGGGATTTCAGGTGTGCGCTGTCCTCCCACCCCCGTTGAGTTTTTATTTTGACCGAGCTAATTATGCACAAATTTTAAAGAGTCAAATATAAATTCCCCTTACTATCTTCATACCTAGAAATACTCACATTCAAATTTCTCAGAGCTCTGAGTAGCACGTTTATAATGGTTTTTCTGAGTCTTTTCCCTGATTGTAGGTATTGTCCACTCCCTTTCCACCCTGAAAAGTGAAGCCTTCGTTTTTCGACCACCTCCAGTAATGCGTAAACCTTTCCTGGAGCCCATCATCGTCCGTAGGTGGTTTAAGTTAGACCAACAGCCAGTGTTGACCCCAGAACAGCTGAGCCATGGAGCAACCGACAAGCACGTTTCCCCTCTGTGCAATTCCTAGTTCTTCCTGGTGTTAGTATTTCTCTTTTTCCAATTAGTTCCCCAGATACTTAGTGGCTTATTTACCCCAAGTCACCTAAATCCCTTCCGAGGCAGCTGAGAGTACTCCATATTGTCATCAGGGTTGTCCTCAGGATGCAGCTCCCTCGAACCTGCTCCCCGCTGCGTGGTGGGTGCCATCACCCTGAAGCTTATCTGTCCTTCCCTCCACCGCCCGAGTGCCTGCTTCCCTTGTCCACTGTCCTCCTCTGGCTTTGCCTTACTCCCGCTGCGGGGTGGGAGAGAGGCACGCAGCCTTTCCTATTTTCCTAAGGAAGGATGAATGTGGAGTTTGAGATTTGCATCCTTCAAAATGTCTTGATTCTACTGTTGCACATCATTGTTTGGTTAGGCAAAGAATGTTAAATTGGAAATTGTTTTTCTTCAGTGTTCCTCTATTGTCCTCTAGCAATTCTAATATAAAACATTTTAGTCTTCCCTCCCCAATTAGAAGCCTATACAATCTTCCTTCTCCCAAGATCTGAACTATCAGGGATGGGCCTCCGTGTGAGTGTGTTTTCCTCCCTTATGCAGGGGACCTGGTGTGGTCTGTCAGGTAAGGAAAACTCTTATTAAGTAAGTTTAAGGAGTTGACGCTCACCCCCAATCCCAAGCTGAGAATCGAACCCAGGTCCTCATATATGCAAGTACACATTACCACTGAGATACAGCCCCCAGAGATTCTTTTTTTAATTCTGGTTTTATTTTTTCCATTTTTTTTCAGGCTTTTCTAAAAAATACTTTTATACTTTATCCCTGTGCATGTGATTAGTGACTTGTGACTTCTTACTTGCACTTATTGTGCCCTGAACATTTTTTGAGTTTCCAGTCTGACATTATGACAGTTTTCATTCATAAGGAATTAATTAGCATACTTGATTTTTTTCAGTCTTCTAACTTCAGTGTCTGTCTTTTATTAATATAATCAATGCTGTCGCAATTTTCCTTCTTCCGCCATCTTTCCACATTCATGTAATGCTTTTCTTGAGGAAAAGTTCTCTAAAGTAGAATTGTTAAGTCAAACGTAAGGGTTTTACAGCATGTTCTCAAGTTATCTTCCCTCAAAGTTCACTGGTTTAGTTTGTCTTCAGTAAGTTCACCTATTGAACTAAATAAATACACTTTGTTTTAAATTAGAGAACTCAAAATTCAAAATTATAAGGGTCATCTTAGGAGATATGCTGTAGAATGCTTTGATTCTAAGATACTTTTTTAGTTCATGTTTTAACATCTGGACCAGGATGCAGCTTATAACAGATGCTTTCCTGCATGTCATGCAGTGTGGTACCATTGATTCTTTATCTGCAAATGGAGGGGTATGTGTGTGTTTCAAATTATCATTGTCCCATTCCTAAGCCCATGACATACCTGCCTCCAGAAAAATGTATACTCTAGGCCCTGGAAAAACACGGAGACAAAGAATTACTAAGAACCTGTCTTGTACTTGAACCTGAGGAAATGAGATAATAGAGAGCAAAACAAGTTTCCCCAGACCACTTGTCAAAATTGCTGCCCTGGCCTCATGGTGGGGTGAGTGGCAGTGGCTGTGCGTATCTACTAAGACACATGATTGCCAGTGTAATGCTGTGCTGAAGCCAAACCATGGTGGTTTCCTTCCTCTTAAAGTTTTATTAGCAAACTAGAAGCAATGCAGTACATGACCTGTGAATTGTAGGATGCTGTGATCTCATAACTACTATTGCAAGTACTTGAAGAATAAAAGTGATCTGTAAGAAACCAAGTTAATTATGCCCTTCCTATTATGGGTGACTTTAAAGTAAATGATAGCATCTGTGTAATAATGATAGGTCACCCTTTTTTTACTTACTGTCAGGAGCAAAGTGAGTTGGAGAAGATCAGAGAAAGTTTACCAAGAGCTAGAATTTAAATTACTATCGTGTTGAGTTCCTTTAAAAATAGTGGACATAGGCTGGCCATGGTGGCACACGCCTGTGATCCCAGCACTCGGAGGGCTGTGGTAGGAGGACCACTGAGAGTTTGAGGCCAACCTGGGCTACAAAGTGAATTCAAGGCCAGCCTGAACTGCACAGTGAAACCCCGTCTCAAAAAGACAAAATAAATAAAAAATAAAATAAAATATAGTAGACATAGTTTCCATTTCACAAAAGCAATACCTATTCTTTGTAGAAAAGTGCAGATAGGAAAAAAGGAGTTGACACATAAATTCTTGCCCTCACAGTGGTTCCTTAGAGACCTGGTTCCAGAAGTAGGTAGAGTTTTTACGATTTCTGGTTATTGTGATTTCTGGGGTTTTTACTGGTGTTGAGGGCCTTGGTGGGGTTAGGAATGCTAAGTGTCCCCAAATGCTTGGCACAGCCTCCAGTAGCAAAGAATTACTTCACCAGTTGCCAATAGCTGTGGTTCATTGTTCAGGAACTCTGAGTGCACCATTCTTTTCCTTTTGGAGTGAATTTATCCAGAATTTCTTAAGTGGTTATATTATTTATCTGTAATTTTGAGGAAAATATCTAGTCCTCCCTAACTGCTCTGTTTTCTGCTGTTAGCATCTGTGGCGGTGTCTCACCCTTGTCCCTCTCTCTACCAGGGCTGCTGAACTGTGAGGCTCTCAGGCTGCCTTGGCCTCTGGCTTCATGCGTCCGTGGCACCAACAGACGCTGTGTCGTGAGAAGAGGGTGGGTTCTGGGTATCTGCTCCCCGGGGGTCCTCTTTGCTTGGTCTCAGCAGGTTGGCTGGCCCCTCCCTGGAAAGCAGGCTGTCTGGCAGCTCTGCCCATGCTGTTTTCTCAAGCTCTGATAACTGTTAACTCCCCCGGCTTGCTACTGCCAGGTACCATAGATCGTTTGTGGTTCTCCTGCGCCCTGCTTTACAAATAACACCTTTATTAAACTCTACTCAGATTACCCGACCTGAATGTTCCTGGTTTCCTGCTGAGACTATTACCTTTCCTCATCAATGATTAATTTCTTGTGACATTCTGAATAGCCACACAGTAGTCCATAAATATCCAGGCTGCTTCTGTTCAATGTATATTTATTTCCTTCTTTTAACAATGTGTAGCAAACATTCTTTAAGCCTTTCTGGATGTCCTTTAATGTTTTCCAAAGATGAGTACTTTGAATTGATAAAAAGGAAAATGGACCTTGTATAAAGCCAACTATATTGCACATACAATACATTTCATCATTTGTAAGATAGAGTTCTATCCGTTTAGCTGTGGATAGTGTGTTCTTAAAAAATAGCTTTATTGAGATACAATTTGTATATAAAATTGACCCTTTAAAAGATCTACAATTCAAGGGATTTTAGGATATTCGAGTTATACAGGTGTCACGACTGTCTAATTTTAGAACTTTACCTTAAAAAGACCCTGTTGGGAGTCATTTCCCCTTCTTCCCTTTCCTTAGCCCTTGGTAACTTCCCTTTCTTTAGCCTACTTAGTTTGTGGTGCTTTCTATCTGGCTTCTGTCACTTGGTATCATATTTTTAAGAATTATCCTTGCTGTATGTATGAGTACTTTAGTCCTTTTATTGTCAAATAATATTCCATTGTATTGATATATACATTATTGTATTTATCCATTCATCAACTGATGGGTATTTGAGGTTTTTCCATATTTTGACTATTATAAATAATACCATGTACAAGCTTTTGTGTGAACGTAAGTTTTCTTTGGGTTTCTTGGACATTTAGTTAGGATGGAATTAAGTGAGTCACATGGTAACTGCTCATATTCTGAGGCACTGCTAGATGGTTTTCAAAAATAGCTGTGACAGTTTACGATCCCACTAGCAATATGAGGGTTCTAATTCCTCCACATCTTCAATGAAACTTACTTTCTTCTTTGATTCTGGCCATCCTCGTGGTGTGAAGTGCTGTTTCATTGTGGTTTTGTTTTACATTCCTATCATGTCTAATGATGCTGAGGAATCTTCATGTGTCTATTAATCATTCGTATGTTTCCTTGGAGAGATATCAGTTTAAATTCTTTGCCAATTTAAAAATCAGATTTGTATTTTTTAATCATTGAGTTGTTAGAGTCCTTTACATATTCTAGTACAAATTTCTTATCATATTTATGATTTGGAGCACCAAACATTTGAAAAAGAGCAAATTTTCATTTCTAATTATTAAAGTCAAACACTTTAAACACTTATTAGCCATTTAGTTCTTCTTTTAGTAACTTTTTTTAACTATGTAAATAATGAGGCTTTTTGTTTGTTTAAGACAAAAAATTAAAAGGACTGGGGATGTAATGCTGTAGCCTAGTAACACACGCACACATGCACACACGCACACACACACACAAAAGGGAGAGAAATTAGATTTGGGCAATATGTTTAAATGGGGATATTTGCTTTCTAACTTCTTATCTTTTTACCATTTAATTTTTTATAATGAGGGTATATTTTTGTGTGAATGTGTTTAAAGAAGCTTAAGGTAAAAGGTGTTTATCACAAAAATAAATTTCAGATCATTTCATTTGCCCAGAGTCTCTGCTGGCCTATCTCCTCTCTCTCCCTCCTTCCCTCACCCAGCTGCCCAGTGTAACTATTCTTTGTATTTCTCACCACATAGCATTTGTGTCAGTGACAGACTAAATGTGCATTTCTTCCGGACCTTTCTCTGTATGTGTATGAATATGTGTGCAGTGTAAGACGCAGACATCTGTGAGTTAACCGCATTACTCACAAATGGCATTTTAGCCATCTTAGTTTGTGTTAGTACACACTCTTATGTTTGAACAATAAAATTGCCTAATGATACCTGTCTCAGAGTGTATCCCCCTCATTAAACAGTGTATAACTATGATATATTCCTTTAATAGACTGTTAGTTTAAAATCTTTTTCTGCACTTGGATTTGATTTTTAAATGTCATATCTGGGAGGCCAGACCTGGTGCCACACACCAGTAATCCTAGCACTTGGGAGGCTGAGCCAGGAGGATCAGTATGAGTTCAAGGCTATCCAGCACTACCGAGTGAGTTCAACGTCAGCCTGAACTACATAGTGAGACCTTGTCTCAAAAAACAAACAACATATCTGGCAATATTTTATGTCTGTTCATATGTAAGACCAGGCTTTTAGTTTCCTTTACTTTGCTATTTTGTCTGATTTCAATATTGCCGTACTAGTTTTTTTGGTAGCATTTCCATTATTTCTCCTTTATTTTTTAATTAAGGGGAGATTTGTGTAACATAAAATTTAACAGGTTTAAAGTGAGCAGTCATGTGGTGTGTAGTCCACTTACAATGTTGTGCACATCTATCTACTCTGAAAATATTTTGTCATCTTTGAAATGAGACACTCCTTATGTTTTTACCTTTTTTTGTCATCTTGTTATTAGAACATCTGCTGTGTCCATCATGCAGCTAGATTTTTACTCCACTAAGTGCGAAAATGTGTTTTAAGTTTAAAAATTTAATATATTCATATTTATTGTAATAGCTTATTTTGAATTCTGAGTTTTCCTTATTCCTGTAGTGATTGAGAGTTATAAATCCTATTTGTATTTTGTTTGGAGTTACTAAAATTTTTATGATGTACTTAAAATTATTTTTTAATTATCCAGAAAATTAATCAAGATATATAATTACATTCAAAGGCCAATACTTCCTGCCTTACCTATTTCTGTTTAGCTCACACTTCCCACCATGGACTTAAAAAAGTAATAAATAAACAAAAAGACTGGAAGTTTCCTTGCTTGTCATTATTTTGCTACCAAGTGCCTTCCGGAAGTCCCTGCCTGCTCCAGACTGCTGTTGCTCTACTTTTAACATGACGAGGTAGATTTTGTTTTTATTTTTTATTTTGTGTTCATTTCAGTGGGATTTGGGGAAGATAAAGAAGTCCACACATAGGTCTTGTCAGCCACAGATAAGTTCTTCACATATGGATAACTTTAATATATATATAAAAAAGTATATAAAGAATATTGACTTTTCTGTGCTGAAATATTTTTCTACCTTACCATCCCTTAATTTTGTTGATAGTAACTTTATTTATAAAATTAAAGGTTAGCTTCAAATCTATCAGTTATTTTTCCCTTCACATTTGGTGTCATATTTTGAAAGCACCAGCTCACTAACAAAGCTAACTACACAGTATTATTTATGTATTTTTTTCTGGTGACATTTAAAAACATTTGTTGTGGCTTGAATGTGTCCTCCAAAGCTCGTGTGTTAGAATCGTAACTTGCAGTATAACAGTGTTGAGAGGTGAAATCATTAAGGGGTGATCAGGCCTGCAGGGCTCTGCGCTCATGAATGGGTTAATGCTATCATCATGGGATTGGATGCCTGATAAAAAGATGAGCTCTGACCTTTGCATTCTTTACTTAAGAGAGTATATTCGCTCACCCGTCCATCTTCCACCATGGGAAGACTGTAAGAAGGCCTTTGCCATATCTGGGCCCCTTGACCTTAGTTCCCAGCCTCCAGAACAGTAAAAAAAAAATGTCTATTCTTTATAAATTATCTCAAGTATTCTGTTATAGCACCATGTAGTGGACTAGTACAGTAATATTGAAACTTATTTTACCAGATGGTATAAAGTTGACCTTAATTTTGTTTCCAAGTATTGACTTAATTGTCCCAACGTGTTCTATTGCTAAATTCATTCTTACTGATCTGGGTTTCTTTTTCTTCTCCTCCCTCTCCTCTTTTCCCCCTCCTACCTCTTCTTCTTCCTCTTTCTCCTTGTCTTCCTCGTCTTCCTGCTCTTGTTCTGCTCCTCCTTTTCCTCTTCCTCCTTCTCCCGCTCCTCTTTCACCTGTTTTTCTTTTATTTACTTAGTTCTTGTATCTACTTGGATTTAACTGTACCCTTTTTAGCCTATTCCACTCTTTGTTCCTGTGTTTTAGTATCTGTAGCTTTAGAGTACATTTTAAAGTATATACAATAATCTGCTACAGCCATGATTTTTAAGTTTCTTTCCTGTTTTCACATGTGTATTCTTCAAGTTGACCTTTAGAATTTAAGTCATTCACTACTCTGTCCCCTGTCCTTTAATAAATTATATTAGATTTTTACAAAATAACATAGGCTAATTTTGGGAAAAGGGGCCCCTACCACTGTAGTTCCTAGCAGGGAAGCTTCTCAACTCTTCTCCTATCTCAGTCTTAATTTCGATTCTTAAATTCTTCAAGGTCTTTCCCAGTCTAAAACATCATGAGTTTTACAGTGTAAATTAACAAAGAGGTCTTGTTTATTCAGTTATCAAAAATGCATTGAATATTTACTATATGCCAGAATCTGTGTCTAGCACTTACAATATAGTGGTAAATAGCACATTTCTATTTTTATTTAAACAAATGACCAATAATAGGATGGATGTAGGACATGAGAAGAAAAATATGCTTAGGAAGATGTTGAATCAGAGTAGGAAAAAGCCTCAAATTTGAGCTGAAATTAAGAGGTATTTACTCCTTGTAAGCCTTTAGTCCTTTATTCATCTCAGAGAGTTAAATCTGAAATTTAACAGATACAGAATATAATTTGTTTACTTTTTTACCAAGTACTCCTTCCAGGAAATTAGCAGTGCCTTTTCTTAGATGAACATTTTACCACTTAAAGATGTACACTGTCATTACCTCACTTATAATAAACCAGCCCCAGGTCATGGAGAATCCCTCCCTATTTCATTTTCTTTTCCTAGTTGAGCCACGGTTTGAAGAAACAGTTTCCATGTCACACATGAATGAGTCAGTTGTACCTCTGTGAAGTGCAAAATGAGACGAATCCCATCTGGCTGTTGTCCCTCTTCCATCCCCAACCATGAGATTGATGGTGATTAGCACAGTAGATCCCCTTTTCACAGGGAAGTAGAACGACCATTGTCTTGGTCAGGATTCAGTGCCAAATGATAGAATCCATGCTGGCCAGCAAATGCAGCAAAGGATTACTGTGCATCACTGGGTGACTTCTAAGACTGGGTAGGGATGGAAGAGCAGGCTGTAAGTTTAGCTTTCAGGAACACCTAGAATCATCCATGGGCCTGGCCCATGATAAGTAGGAAGGCAAAGTAGGGGGACCTGCTCTCATAACTGTGGACATCTGCCCTCTGACATCTCCATTGTCACACATGGTACCACCTTGTACAAGCCCTCTGACTTGTCTCTCAATACTCAGAAGCTAGGAATGGAGTCCTGGGATTTCAGTGATAGCCACCACAGAAAGACTAAATGCTTGCGTGGCTATGTCTGCCAGTGGGAACACAGAAGCAGCCAAAGAATGTGATGTTGTGTTTTGCCTTGTAAGTCTTGGATGACTATATCTGTCAAAATCACATCATCATGTGCTGGAACTGAGCTTCTTTCCAGCCTCTAGCAAACAGTAAGGCAGTCAAGCATATTGCAAGTGGACTAGAGTGCAGTAGAGCAGAATGGATCTGCACTCTTTACTCTATCCACTTTTACTGTATCTATTTTCACTGGATTCTACCCAGTCACTGCATTGAAGGTGAAGACTACTTGTGATTGGCTGTGCTTCTAAAACACCCTAACAATGTGCCTTTTTTCACTTAAGATGCTTTTGATTTCTTGCTGTGTGCCTTTCTACAATTGATGTAGTATTTCCTGAACTCCCATCTATAATAATGAGAAAAGTAATGATGACTTGACAGGTTAGCAGAAAATCAAGTGAGCTAAAATGCATGCAATCCCTGCCCCAGAGGTAAGTATTAGTTTATTTCCCAGGTTAATGTAGATTTCTTTCTTTCCTCAGTGCATCTAGATTTGCAGATTAATCCTACGTGAACCAGGGCTGCAATTTTAATGAGCAGCCTTGTCTCAGCTTCTAGTAAAAAATGTAAGCCTAGAATTTATCCTCTCCGATACATACCAGACCTAGGATTGGGATAATATTTTTTTAAAGCTTAAAAGCTGCCAGAAGAACCACAAAGACCCACTTTGCTTATTTTAACTTTTAACATTAGGAGTTCATTTAGACTTGGAATAGATTAGAAGAATGATCTAACCATAATAGTGAGTGACACAGCTTGGTGAGTACGGTAGATAGATTTCATCAGTTTATGCTCCTGAGGCTTTATTCAAAGAAAACCTAAAAAACCATCTTGTCGTCCATTTTCTGGAGGTCTCGACTTGATGACCTGTGTTGGAAACCATGTTTTTTATCTCACCTTGCTCTTACCTTCATGCATCCCAAAATGTAGTTAAAGAAGGTGCCACTTTCTGGGGGAAAAAGAATTCAGAAGAAAAAGACGTCTTTGTATTTTATTTATAACTTGCCTTGTTTTTAGAAAGAGCTTGATGCAGGACAGAAATCCTTAACTTGAGGTCTCTATCGGCATCAGAGATTGAAATGCATTAAAGATTACCTTTAGAAAAGAAAAATTGATTGCAGGAAGTAAACATTGAGCAGGCTCAAAGGGGCATCCTCAAATAAGATACGCGAGAGACAGTGCCTGTATTACCTGCTGCTGTGCACAGCAATGGAGGAGGAAAAATATTGAGGACTCATCACCTAATTTTCTCTTGACTTTAAGTTTACATAGGGAGGGGGGAAAGTCTGTACTTTGAGGCTCTGGACTTTTGTTTCACAGCTCCACAATCTCCTTAGAGATAGAGGCGTTTGAGGATGTCTGCACTAGCGGTCTGGAATGTGTGCTAGCTTGTATCTGGGAACTGTGTCTAAGCTTCCTTTAATTGTGACATGAATTTGTGTGTTTTTTTCTTTTCATTCACGTTTCAGATCCTGAGCTAATGTTTATAATTGCTGGGAAGTGAATGTTGGTTTTTTGTTTTTTAACTTCTTTTTATGTGATTGAGTTGGTTTAATGAAAGGTGGGAGACCAGAACTCAATGAACATGGCACTGATTAATGCCAGGCTGGCTTAGCTTCTCGCCCGTGGAAACGAGTTGACACGTGTGTCTCTGCTCTCCTAACACACTTTGAAGTTGGGCCACTGTGGTGCAGTTGTTCACTCGCATACCTGAGAAGTGGGACAGTTGTCTTCTGCAGACTTCTCCCATACTCCCAGAGCTAAGATGTCTTTTTTTTAACTAAAACTTTCTTTCTGAGTGAAACATTATAAAGTACCAAAACCCATGTATGATCTAAAGAATAAGAAAACTAGTAACCATGTGCCAGCTTAGTCTGTGTGTGCTATCATAACAGAATACTTGAGACTTGCAGTCTCCATAGAAGAGATGCTTATTTCTCACAGTTCAGGAGACTGGGAAGTCCAAGGTCAGGGCAGCAGCAGGTTCATTGTCTGCTGAGAGTCCTGTCCCTGCTTCCACAATGCAACGTTAGAAAGCTGTGTCCTCCAAAAGGCTGTGTCCTCACATGGCAGAAGTCAGATCAAAAAGGACCAACTTCCCTTTAGCCTTTTTATAACATCATCTGTCTGTGACTTGAAGCACTGCCCAGAAAGCCCCACCTCCCAAGAACATTGCATTAGGGATTCAGTTTCCTACACATGGATTTTGGGTGCATCTTCAGGCTATAACATCAAACACTGAGTATAAAAAATAGAACACTGGCATACCTTAGAGGTCCCCTGAAGACCCTGCTCTCCTCCCTAGAGGCAACCCCCGTCCTGTTGTTGTTATTTTGTTTTCTTTTACTATATATGTTCTGTTTTCTACAAAGTTCAGAGTGTTCTGGGTCACTGGGCACATGCCTGTGATCTGAACCACATGGGAGACTTAGGCAGATTACAAGTTCAAGACCAGCCAGGGAAGCCTAACAAGAGCCTCTCTCAAAATAAAAAATAAAAAAGGCAGATGTAGTGTAGTGGTAGAGTATCCCCTGGGTTTGATCCCCAGTAGTGCAAAAATAAATAAGCTCAGTGTATTGTTAAGCATCAACTCATTTTTGAATTGCACAGAATATAAAATCACATGTATTTTCTTCTTTGACTACTTTCATTCATTATGAGTATTTTCCACTTTAATACATGTAGCTGTTGTTTGTCAACTTTTTTTTTTCCTTTTGGTGATCCTGGAGATTGAATCGAGAACCTTTGCACTGAACTATATCCCCAGTCCACTTAAAATTTTTTTATTTTTATGTACCATAATGCTTAGAGAAATAAATCAGAGACAGATACTTAAATATCACATGGTGTCTCTTAACCCCAAAGTATAATTTAGAGATCAAAATAAGATAGGAAACAGAGAGGTAGGCCTTTTGCAAATGGGAAGGTAATCTAGTCTAGTGATGGGGGAAAGAATTTTTTTTTTTGAGACAGGACCCTGCTAAGTTGCCCAGGCTGGGCTCAAACTCATGATGTTCCTGCCTGAGCCTCACAGAATGCTGCGATTACAGGCGAGTTCCCCCATACCCAGCTGTTTATTAACTTTTGAAGTTGTGTCATATTGCATTTTATGAATATGATAATTTGCCCCATCTATGTTGATGAGCTCCTGTATTACCATGATTAATTTTCCCTTTCTGTATTTTTTCATTTTTCTCTGCTTATTAGGGAGTTATTCTGTCTGTTCTTTTAGTAGTTTCTCTTTTTTTCTCCCCCCTGGTACTGGGAATCAAACTCAGCACCTTGTGCTTACTAGGGAGGTGCTTGTACTGCTGAGCTGTATCACTAACCTAGTTTCTCTGTTTTAACATGCATACATAGTCAATTTACAGGTTGAATTAATCAGTATTTTTGCCCTGCTCAAAAAAAAAAGAAAAAAAAAAAAACCTCAGAACTCTCAGGTGACATTCCTTACAATTTATAGTATTTTCTCATTGTTTAGTTCTACCCTTCTAGAAACTAGGCATTATGATTTTTTTTTATACAATCAGCAATTTAGCTACACCTACAACCCACATAGTTGCCCAATATCTTTGTTCATTGTTTTAGCTCACGTTTCAGACCTCCTGTCTGTTTTTGTTTTTTCTGAAAATTTTTTTCTTCCTCATTCCTGAGCAATAATGATGCAAGTTATATGGCATTTGAAGTTGAGAGCTATTTTTGTTTCATCGCATTAAAGGTATCATTCTTCTGTGTGATTGGTTTCCATAGTTGCTATCAAAATTGGCAATCAGATTATAAATTGTCATTTCTTTCTAATTCAGTTGCTTTTGCTTTTAAATTTTTCTTTGTGTACAGCAGCCTCATTATGATATGGCTAGCTGAGATTTTTTTTGTTTGGGATTATTATCATTTGTTCTTGGGTTTGATCCTTCTGTTGGAAAAGTCATAGGCATTGTCTCTTGACATATTGGAAAAACTTTTTCCCATTTTACTTGAACTCCTTCTGAAATTCTACATATGTATTAGATTCTTAGACTCTATTTTCCATGTTTTTTAATTGATAATTTTCAACTCTGGATTCCTATACTACATTATTATTGCTAAATCTTTTACTTTAATAATTGGTTTTTTTTTTTAACCTATTTAGTTCATTGAATTTTTAATTACATTTCTAGAAATTCTGTAAGTTTTTCAGATCTACTATGCTCTTCATAGCCTACAAAGACCCAGACCCAACCCATATGAGAGACTGAGCATGGCTGCAAATTCAAAGGGCATCATCCCACTTCGCCTTACTTGTTGCCAAGATTTAGAAGCCTGATCCCTCCGGACAGTGAGTTAATTTCT
Organism: Cuniculus paca; assembly: GCA_004365215.1. Lineage (NCBI taxonomy): Eukaryota > Metazoa > Chordata > Mammalia > Rodentia > Cuniculidae > Cuniculus > Cuniculus paca. The sequence continues at coordinate 21,992 of RJWT010003080.1, read as the reverse complement.
TGTCTGTCCTCGCATGGAAGAGATGACCTTTTATGATTCCAGCTTGATGTGAGAGATCATTCGGCTTTTCACCTTGGCGGGCCTTTGGCTTTGTCTTCCACCATCCAGCACCCAGATGGAAGCTTGGCAAAGGATTTGAATAGCTAGATCTCCAAAAAAGAAATGTAAGTGGCCAATAAACACATGAAAAGATGTGTAATGTCATTAACCTTTAAGAAAATACAAACTAAAACCACATTGAAATACCACTTTTTACGCACTAGGGTGACTGTAGTTAAAAAAAAAAGCAGATAATGAGTGCTGGCAAGCTTGTGGAAAAATTGGAGCTCTCATATATTATTGTTGGAGTTGTAAAATGGTACAGATGCTGGAAAACAACCTTATGGTTCTTCGAAAGGAAAAACAGAGTTACTATGTAAGCCAGCAATTCCACTCTGTGTATATACCCAAGAGAATTTAATGAAACTTATTTACACACAAAAACTGTATGTGGATGTTCATAGCAGCATTATTCATAATAACCAAAAAGTAGAAACAACTCAAATATCCATTACCTGATGAATGCATAAACAAATGTGTTATATCCATACAATGGAATATTATTTGGCCATAAAAAGAAATAGAATGTTAGTATTGCTTGGCCTTTTCTGCATTCTCATCTGCTTATCCTTTGCTATTGCTGATCTCTGATATCCACAGACAACCCACTTGCCCTGAGAGATGGGAGTCAGGGTCCTTGGATAATGCACCTCTACTTCCAACTCTTTTTCCTTTCCCTCTTGTTTCATCTTATCATCCTTTGCTTTTGTGTTACTCCTCCTCCACACCCTCCCTCTACTCTTCAGGGACACTCTTCAGCTCCTACCTCCAGACTTATGTATCTTAACCTGGGGAGTGTAGCACAGAACGAAGGCTTCTTTCCACACCTGGAGCCAGCTCCCTCAAAGGCAGGAGCTCCTTTGCGACGATAGCATGATTGTTACTGTTCTGTTCATTGTGCCGCTCATGCAACAGGAATGCCATGGCATCTCTCTCATCTTCCCATCAGCTTGAGAGGAAGGCTCTGATGGAAGCACTGCCTGTTGGCAACTGGGGTATTCACCTATGGCTGTCCGTGAACCTTTGCAGAAGTGCTGGGAAAGAAAAATGGGCATAGCTGCAGTTACGTCAGGCAGATCTTTACTTTTTAGAGAGGTGCAGTATATTGCCCACTGCGGAGGCCACATAGGTTATTTTCTTATAACCCACCTCATCAGCAGTTCCCACATGAGCACTGTACATTGCACCTTCTGTGGCTTCCTTTACACTGCCTCCCACTCCTTCTCCAAAGAGTTGTTTGGCTGGGTGAACTTGTTTGGTGAGGCTCCCAGAACTTCCATACGAAACCCAGGGCTGCCTTTTACACCTGCTGCTTTTTGCACAGATGGGTGACATTTTCCCATGGTGCTATTATCCAGGCCTTGCTCTGGAGAAATTTTTTTATCTTTATGAATGGAAGGGAATGGGGGAGAGAAACAGTGTCCATCCTTGCACAGGCCACTGGTGTGCGGGAAGGCCTTGCATGGGCACTGAGGACTACAGTCAGGTCAGCTGCATGGCTGTTGGTGCTGCTGAATTGAGGGTCTTGGTTATCATTGCCTTCTCTGGAGAATGGGACTGCCCTGGCGACTGTTTTTGAGAGTGACAAGAGAGTGGCAGGATCTACCTTATGTTGCTGAAACTTACAGGACTCTGTCTTGTCACTGTTAGCACCCTAAATTGTTTTATTTTTCCTAATTAAAGGTCTGTTTCAGAGAAGCCTGTGGAATAGAAGTGATATTGTCCCCCAGCGCAATACAGGCCTTTATAGCATTGAAAAATCAGGGTTGCCAATGTGTAAAAGTTATTTTAAAAATCTAGATTTCCATGTTCTCTTGGAAAATTGGAAACATGTACAACTCTGAGCCCACAGTCCTATTCCTCATGGCAGTAATTCTTTTGAGGTGAGAAGTAGTGCTCACAGCATGGATAAGAGTTGGGCATGATGTGTGTTTGAGTGTTGTAACAAAGACCAAGTAAGTGGCATAAATGAGAGAAACTGCCTCCGTCAATTGACGGTCAAAGTGCTTGTTGCCCGAGGCAGATATGGTGGCACCATCATGTCAGAGACACAGACTACCTCTGCCTTATTTTGTCTCTGTCTTCTACTGTGAGCCCCTTCTTCTGGTCTCAGATGCTGCTTCATTTCCCCCAGTTCTATGTGCTCCAACCCACATTAGGGAGGGAAAGCAGAGGGTGGATCATTTAAGATCAAGTCTGGAAGTTGTGTGCATATTTCTTCTCACATCCTTTTGGTCAGAACATGGCCACATTCAATTGCAGAGGAAGCCGAGGAATTGTGATCTTCATCTGTGTGGCCATGAGAATTGCTAAAACCCACTTCTTACTAAAGTGAGAAGATGAACATGGATAGTGTGAACAACGAGTGGTACCTCAGTTCATGAACTTGATTCTTTCCATGATTCTGGTCACAAACCGAGTTGGATGAGACCCGAATCAAATTCAGTGGTTCAGTGTTAATTTTATGGGGAAGTTTAATTCAGTTCTTCATCTAGTTCAGTGTGCAACAAAAATCGTGGAGAGAGTTGAGTTTGTGAACTGAGGCACCACTGTATATTCTTCCCAAGTCTGAAAGTCATTGCCTTTCACTGCCTCATTCCTGGTGAGTTTCACTCATTTCTGTAAGTGGTTTGGTCCCTAGAGTCACTTGAAGTTCCATTCTCACCTATGCCCATATAATCTCTTTCAGTGATTTTATAACTGCTCTTGCTTCTGTTTAAAAATTCCCTTCCTTCCCTTTCAGACCCAGCAAACTCTTTCTCAGGATAACTCAGGCCCCTGCTTTCCCTCCCAAACTGAGTGCTCTCTTTTGTTTACTTTTAGTTTACTTCCGTATCTATATTGACATAGCACCTGGTACATAAACTAATAACCAGTACCATTTACTAAGTGCTTGTTCAGAGATAGACACTTGCTAGAAGTTTTATGAACGTTATTTTTAATATGCCACTGTGAAATAGTACATCAATGATGGCCTTTTAAATTGTAGATAATGAAAAAATAAATAAATTGTAGATAATGGAAATGTGGCCCAACTAGCTTAAACAAAAAGGGTGCTAATGTATCTGAGAGGTTGGGGGCTCCAGTGGCAGCAGGACTCAGCCTCTCTGCATCTCTGGGCTGAGCCTTCGTCCATGTAGACTGCACTCTCAGGCATTCTCTGCATGATGACAAAAGTGCCACCCGCAGTCTGTATTATCCTTTCAGTGACTATTTCCAGGTGAAAAGCACATAAGTTTTTTTTTTTTTATAGTGTTGACTAAGCACTTGAGGAAGTCCCTGATTGATTTGGACTGGGTCACATGGCAATTCCTAGTCCGGTCAGTGTGGCTCAGGACAAAGTACTTTGGCCACACTTGGGACATCTGGTAAACCCTACTCATGTTACAGTGAGGGGGAGGAAGGTCTGCATGGGGGCGTCAAACAGGCAACAGTATGTGCTTACAGCATTTGGAAATACCCTTGTCCCATTTTAAAGATAAGCCTCCTGGAGCAGAAAGGGGATTGTGATAAAATTAGGTGATAATCAGGAAGTAGCAGAATTGGGATTCAAGCAAGGGCTTTCTGACTCCAAATGGCTCTGAATTCACTACCCTTGACTTTCTGGAGAGCATTTTTCTGGAATCTCTTATTTCTGCAAGGGAAAAACTGAGGTTTGGTGCTGTTTAGTGTGACAATCAAGGCGGAGACTTCCTATGACTCTGTCATAGCAGGATGTTGTGCACAGGTTTGGCTGTAAGCTCTGTTTTCCCTGGAACACCTCCAGGGGTTATACCTGAGCATGTTTCACCATCATGAAAGTGGGACAAGTCCAGCAGCTGGATTCTTCACTTCTCTTGCAACATTTTAGTTAACTTAGCACATGCATTCTCATTTTGCCAACAAGGGAGTAAAAACTGGTTCTTGGGTGGGAACACTATGAAAACACTTACTCTTTTTGTGTATATAAAGTGCACATGTACATATAGTACCTAAGTAGATATGCAGTTTATTTGTGATATTAACATTTATTTGGGAGACTACGATGTGATGGATGCCATTTGAAAATAATGACAGATTTCCACTCCCAGTCTTATTGCCTCCAGTTGCCACCTCATTTTGCTACTCTCCTTTACAGCAAAACTTATTGAATGGCTGGGGATATAGCACAGTGGCACATCACTTACCTGGCAAGTGTGAGGTCCTATTTAACAACAACAACAAAAACTTATTGAAAGAATTGCCTTTATTTCCTAATTCCTCTCACCTCATTCACTCCTGAACTCACTCCAGTCAGTCTCATCCCTGCTCCACCCAGCAGCTCTCATTGAGGTCACCAGTGGAGTCTGCTTTGTCAAACCCAACTGTAAACTTCTAGTCCTCATCTCCCCAAGCCTCTGGACCACACTGACACAGTGGACCACTCCCTCTTTCTTCAAATATTTTCTTTTCTTGGCTTCAGGGTCACTGTCCTAAATTTGTCATCTCTCCTCTGTGTGCACCTCATTTACTTTCCTGGTACCTTCTCATCTCTAGCTCTAAATACAGAAGCTCCAAGGCTCAGACCTTCTCTCTCTGACTTCTCTCCTGCAGTGATCTAGAATCACTGTGAAATCACTATTTATTTATCAAATGACGGTTACGTATTAAACTTTCTTTATCTGTAATTTCCAATTCTTGTCCACAGCTCACACCTGTTGTTTGAATCCCAGACTTGCTGTCTCTTCTGCTTTGTCTCATGGCCAATTCTCTAAGTACCTATTTTGGAGAATTATCGATGATACAGTTAACAAAATCCAGACTGTCTATAGGAAAAATTTGATTTTTCCAGAAATTCTAAGCAGAAGAAAGGGAAGGAATTATAGAGGAGAAGCCTATGGATTAAAAGAGACTTAAGAGATAAATGTCAGTTCCAGTGTATAGATTTTATTTGGATACTGATTCCACAAGTAAATGGTAAAATAATTTGAGATGATCAGAAATTTTAAAATATTGACTAGGTATTTGATACTAAGTAATGTTAATTATTTTAACTGTGATGATGGGTATTTGGTTATATTAAGGAAAATTTTGAAAAAACCTAATGACATTGTTTCTTACTGCCTGCAATTTTATCTCCCTCAGCCACACTAATATCCTCTCATCTTATTTTTATAATTTTGTCTTAACTGATCTTCCTCCTTCTACCTGGTCTGTTCTCAGTGCAGCAATCAGAGAGATGCTGGTATTATGTGCCCATATTACACTGCTTCCCATCTCATTTGGAGGTGGTGGGAGTCAAAGTCTATTCCAACTACAGGATCCCTGGGATCCTCCTGTAACTCTCTGACCTCATACCCTTCCCTGCTGGTGCCACATTTTTTTATCCATTCATCTGTTGTGAGCACCTATCTTGGCTATTGTGAATTGTGTAACATAGGTTTTTTTCTCATGGTGGAAAGGTCTAGAAAGATTACTTTAGGGGTTGGGGGGTGACAATGAAAACTACCACCTAGCCCAAGCCCTGGGGCAACAGTGATTATGTAGTACTTGGTATTATAATTGTTAGTAAGTTACATTTTTCTTTCCTCTTTTCCCATCTCAGTACAGTCTGTGTTTCACCTACCACATCTACTTGCCTTGGAGCAAAACTCCGGAGTTGGCTTTCCTTGGGGGAAAGCCATTTGGTTTTGTTGTTGTTGTTGTTTTTCAGGCTGAGCCACTATCTACTGAGCTCTTGCTGAGAGGCTTATATTCTCCTTGTCTTCTGCTCCTCTGGTTCAGTAGGCATTGGCATGCTGTGCCCTCTGACAGAGGGCACTACCTTGTAGACCAGGCCATGCTGGGCTGTATGAAGTGGCTAACAAGCGGTTTTCCCTATAGCAGTACGCTGAGGTGCCATCATACGGAGCCCTTGCATTTCAGGCCGGGCAGTTGGTTGGTTTCCCATGGTAGAACATACGTCTTCTGTGACTCTTGGGTCTTATCCTGTCACCCAGAACATCTTCAGCTTGTTACACACACACACTTTGAAATGAGTTGTCAAGGAGGATCTAGCAGGAATAAGGAAGAATGAATGGCAGTCCATGCAGAGTCAAATATGCTGCAGGTTTATGGTCAGAAAACAATATTTAGATTGAAGTGCATTTGCTGTCTTTCTTGAAACTCCATTTCTAAGTATTTATAGCTCATTTTTTTTCTGGAAAGGATTTGAAATACTGTAGCATTGTGAGTATGCATGAAGCCAAGCACACATATAATCTTGATTTAATAAAACAGAAATGAAAGGAATGAGGCCTGGAAGAGCAGGAGGAAGCAGGTAAGTGGGCCTGAGGGTCTGTTGGTCAGGCTGGGAGGGAGAATAATCCGCAGCAGGTGCTGTCTCCAGTCACGGGGAGAGACGCAGGTGGCAGGTGGCAAGTGGCATGCTTGTACCCTCACCCTGGCCTCGTGCCTTACTAGCTTTTGCATTATCAGTCCTGATTTTTTTTTTCCTTTAGTTGTCATACTGTGTTTTTTTATTGAAAAATTCAAGCAACTGGTTACACAACATCATTTTAAAAGTGGACATTTGGCTTTTAGTGGATGCTCAAGACGACTCTTGTCTTTCTTCACCACTACCTGTGATCATAGCTTATGGAGGGCATGAACTATGTTCCTCTTCACACTCTAGTACCTGGAAGCAAAAATATTTCACTGAATAAATTAATGGTGACACAGATCTCCTTACTAGAAAAGAAAAAGCATGTCAGTTATTTGAAGGAAAGGTGTTTTTGTTTTTTCTTGGCTCTATTTTGGGAGTTCTTTTGTGTATACAGTTAGATCAGGAAAGTCCAGAGATGTCCTATGCTTTGTTTTTCAAGAAAACTTTGAGAAATGCAAGCACAGGATTGATTTCAGCCTGTCCTTGTGAGGAGGAAAGTTGAAGCGGACCCTGAAGGCCAGCTTGATGGAGTGTCAGGGGCTCCAGCTGCTGCCCGCTGTGTGCCTGCCTGCTCATCATCAGACTGGGCTCAAACAAAGTGCAGGTCCTGGAGGGAGGGTGGGGAGCAAACCCTAAATGTTATTGCTTTGAGGGCTTCTGGTTTGAGGTTATATAACAACATGGTAAAAGGCAAGCTGCTGGCATAGAATTATACATAAGGATATACCACATCAAAAATAATAAGTGTATGCAGAAATGAGCGAAATTCTTATAAACTCTTTAGACTAGTTAAGTATGTTATACCCATATCAATTCCCTGATTTTAATAAAGTACTACAGTTATGTAAGATGCTTCTATTGGGAGGAGCTGGGTGATGGGTATATAAGATCTCTCTGCACTATTTTTGTTACTTATGAGTCTATAATTACTTCAAAATGAGAATTTTTTTTTCTGTTTTTGTTCCAAAGCAGAGCTGTGACAGCAGAGCTGGATTCAATTCCGTGCTTCCCCTGCTGAGTGGTGACTTTGTTCTCCTAACACTTATGATTAACTACATACAGTCATGTGTTGCTTAATGGCAGGGCTACCTTCTGAGAAGTACATTGTTAGGTAATTTCATCATTGTGTGAACATTGTAGAAGGCACTTACCCAAACCCGGATTGTACAGGCAGCACACCTAGGCTGTGAGGTATTTATGATGTACCCTATGCTGCTAGCACCATGATGGAAAAAACTATGAAATTAAGTTAAGCACAAGAAGAGATGAAGCAATCAAGAGATGTGATAAATACAAGATGTTTGAATCAGCTGCCAGCAGATCACAGCATACTGTCTTACAATAGATTTTTTTTTGTTTGTTTGATACTGGGTATCAAACTCAGGACCTTGCACCTGCCTGCCTGTGCCACTGAGCTATATCCCCAGCCCTAAAGTAGATTTTTTTTAACAGAAGGAATATAAAATAATGATGAAAAGTGTAGTACATACAGAAACCAGAAACACAGTAATTTATTATCATTATCAAGTATTATGTGTGGTACAAAACTATAGATGCTATACTTCGATGTAACTGTCAGTGCAGGAAATTTGTTTACATCAGCATCACCACAGAACCACGAGTGAGGCATTGCACTTGGACGTCATGACAGCTGTGATGTCACCTCTCAGCTGCAGTGTAATCTTAGGGAACCACTGTCACACTCGCGATTCTTCATTAACCGAAACACCGTTATGCCATGCGTGACTGTGTTTGAACTTTGCCTTACTCCACAAGGGGAATACAAATCCCTTCAAAGCTGAAATTGTGTCTGTTTCATTTGTTGCTAAATTTCCAGGGTCTATCATAGTGCCTGGCACCCATTTTTTGTACTCAGATGTTTGAAAGGAGGAGTCATTGTGGGCACAGGTGACTTAGCCCCTGTGAACCTGTCCTGCCATTACTGCCTGAGGACAATATCATCTCCTCAAGGCATGGGAACAGTAAATATGCAAGGCAGGTAATGCTCAGTGCTGCTAGAGAGCAAATGCTCAACCGCAGACGTAGGCAGACTTTTCCTGCCGAGGGCCGGAGGGCGAATCCTCAGGCTTTGCAGGCTACTCAGTCTCTGCAACTGCTCACCTCTGCCACAGTAGCAGGAGGACAACTGTATGTAAATGTGAATGAATGAGTGTGGCTCGTTTAATTAGGACACCAAATCTTAAGATTTTTAAATCTTTAAAATTAAAAATGAAACTTTACTTATAAATACCAAAATTCAAATTTCATATCGTTTTCACCTCACAAAGTATTCTTTTGTTTCTACCACTTAAGTGCAAAGACCATTCTTAGCCTGTGAGCTGTACAAAAACTAGGCAGTGGGCTAGGTGTGACCCTTGGGCCACCGTTGGCTTAATGTGTTAGGTGGCACCATCCTGTTGGCCCAGGCACACTCAGCAGCTAGGGAAGCAGGTACAGTGCAGCAGCCCCCTTGCCCACAGCTTCCCCGGCTGTAGTCACAGTGACCCAAGGTCAGCTGTGCTCAACACACTACAATAAGATGTTTTGAGAGGACAGACCAGAGTCTGTTATGACATATTGTTATAATTGTTTGATTATTATTAGTTTTGTTAATCTCTTGTTATTCCTCATTTGTAAATTAAGTTTTACCATAGGTATATATAACAAAAAACCATAATAGGTTGGATGCTATCCTTGCTTTCAAATGTCCATTGGGAGTCTTGGGACATATCCGTTGTAGATAGAATTACCACTGGAGTTTGGTGGCAGTTCCAGTTCCCCCCTACAAAGTGGATCTGCACTCTTCGTTTCTCTTTGAACTGGGGGGAAGCTGCCCTTGAGGCTTGAGTAAACCCGGCCTGGATTTTCCTCAGGGAGCTTTGTAGGATTAGCATCTTTCCCATATACAGCTGTGACAAAATTGCTCTCAGTTCTAGGCACTTTTCTCCACATGAATTTGTCTTGGGGAGAGGCCAGGTAGATGTGGGCCCAAATCCTGCCTGTTCGGCCTCTCTAGCTCTGAGCTTGGGCAGGTCTCTTGGGCCCGCTGAAACTCGGTTTCCCCCATCTTGCTAAAATTGAAATGGTAATACCCACGTGAGTCTTGTTTGTGGCTGCCTCACTGCCTTTGTTTCGAGCTAGCTAATATCTGTTGCATTCCTTTTTCTGCCTAAAGTCATTGGATGGACAGAGTGCGTTGGGAGGTCACAATGACTAACAGGCAAACTTTCATTATTTGTAGTCAATATTGTCTACAAAGAAAACTCTAGGAAATTAAAAATAATTAAAATTAATGTGCAGCAAGATTGTCCAATATAAGATCACAATGCTTAAGTCAACTTTATTTCTGTATACAAGCAATAAACAATTTGAAAATATATTGTAAAGAATGTATATATAGGGCTGGGGATTTAGCTCAGCGGCATAAGTGCCTGCCTGGCAAGTGCGAGGTCACAAGTTTGATCCCTGGTACCAAAAAACAAAAAGGAATGTATATATAACCTTTCTAGAGCAAAACTATAAAATATCAATAGTAAGTAAAAATCTAAATAAAGGGAAAGCTATATTATGTTCATGAATGGGAAACATCAGTATTATAAAGATGTCAATTCTCTCCCAAATAGATTCAATATAATTACAGTCCAAGTCACATTACTGGGGGAATGGATGATGTTTGGTTGTGGTGGTGGTGGTGGTGATGGGGTCTGTGTGTGTGTGTGTGTGTGTGTGTGTGTGAGACTGCAAATGGAACCAGGGCTTTGTGCATGCTACACAAGCACCCTTTTAAAATTTTTATTTTGAGGCAGGATCTCACTAAGTTGCCGAGGCTGGCCTCAAACTTGTTATCCTTCTGGTTAGGCTGCTTTTAAAATATGTTATATGTGAAGCGGATAACCCAAGGCCAAATTTGGAGCACTTTGGTGCCAAAATAATGGCGTTTAGATCTGACCCAATATGTTGGTGTTTTCAGACTGTGGTCAGTGTTTGTATTTTCAGGGATTTAAAAAAAATTGCATTATTTTAATGATATAAGCAAATTCTGGAATTCTGATTTTTCCTAAAACCTGCAAGGTTATTTCAGGAGAGGCACCTGTGTTTGTGTTTACAGTTACCTTGGTGCTGAATTGGAGTAGTTCGTCATGGGCTAATGACAAAGAAGCAAGGAAGACTGATTATATATAAGTATCTGGTTAGATCAAGTGTAAACCAAGTAATGTCACAGCCCAGAAAGAGCTTTTGTCAACTGGAGTACAGTGGTTGGAAAATTACATAGACTATGTTATTGTCATGTAAGATATGTTAGATCACATGCATATGGTAAATCCAAAAGAATCTGCCTGGTTATTGTCAGTACTATATTTGAGTTGCAAATAGTGTTCCAATTTCTTTCTTTCTTTCTTTCTTTTAAATTTTTTTTAATTTTGAAAAGAATACAACCAAACAAAACAAAACAGAGTAAAGTTAATCAAAACAAAGCAATGAACATGGTACATGACTTTTAAACAGGGTTAGTGGTCCAATTTCATAAAAATAAATGATTATTAATTTGAATTTCATTAGGTTTGATGTTTTGTATTCTATTTAACTGCATGTTTAATTTGAAGTTTTAATTTGGTTTTCTCATGGTAAAAGATAGGAGTAAAGGATGTATATTTAGTTTTTTGTTGATACAGACATTACATGATTTGGCCATCACTGGGGGTTGCATTAAGAATTACTTTCACTTTTAAAAGGCCCATATACTATTGGTAATTGAGAAATGCTGATACTGACCATCAGAAGTTTACATAGGGGTGGAATATGATGTATACTTTATTTTTAAGGTTTCTCTAGTGGCAATTCGCAGAACAGGTGAGAGGTGGGAGGCAAAGAGAAGTTTATATGTAAAAGAATATTTATTTTTATTTTAAAGTGAAAAAATAAAAATAACAGTAAAATGGTTTCAAAGCAGGTTAGTAGGAGTTACAATAATTAATACATTGTGTATTGTTGTCTTTGTAGTAGTTGTTCAGAGTACAAAATATAGGCATGATATCTTTTTAAAGTATTTATTTATCATTTTAATACCAGGAATCAAACTCAGGACCTTGCTGCTGAGCTATATTCCCAGCAAGGCATGGTATCTTGTCCAAACAATATTAGCACAAACCTTTCTTTTCAGTGAACTAAGAGAAACTAGCTGTATAACTATCTTAACTATCTTGTGTATAAACATATATTTTTCTTTTCCCTTTCTTCCTTTCCCTTTTCCCCATCACAGTTTATCTTTTCTTTTTAAAAGTTTCTTCCCAATTCACAATTTCTATTGTACATTTTGGATCTTATTTACTCGTTCAGTTTTTCACACCAGTGAGAGGATGTGATGTTTACTTGTATGGGTCTGATTTATTTCACTTATGAGTATGGTCTTGGGTTACATCCATTTACCTATAAAAGTCTTCAGCTTATCCTTCTTTATGACTGTGTCATACTCCATTATATTAAAAAGCTCACATCTTTCTTATCCATTCCTCGGTTGATGGGCATTTGGGTTGTTTCCAAGATTTAACTATTACTGATTGTAGTGCTATAAACATGGGTGCACATACATCACTGTGGTATGATGTTTTAAATTCTCCTGGGAAGATACCCAGAAGAGAAATAGCTGGGTCAAATGGGACTCTAATCCTTGTTTTTTAAGGACTCTCCATACTGATTTCCAGAGTGGTTGCACCATTCTACACTCCCACCAAAGGTGGATAAGGGTTTCTTTTTCCCCACACCCTCCCCCAGCATTTGTTACTGGTCGATTTCTTGATGATAGCCATTCTTTCTGGGATGAGATGGAATCTCAGCATTACTTTAATTTTCATCTCTCGAATGACAAGTAATGTTGAACATTTTCTCATGAATTTATTTGCCATTTGTATTTTTTCATCTGAAAAGTGTATATTCATCTTAGGTGCCCATTTTTGGATTGGGTCTTTGAATTTGGGGAGTCTGATTTTTTTCAATTCTTTATAATTTTCTAGGTAAAAGTCCTCTGTCTGAGGGACAACTAGTTACAACTTTTGTCTTTTCACTCTGTTGGTGATTTCATTTGTCATGCAAAACTTTTTATAAGATGAAATCCCATTTGTTGATTTCTTGTAATATTTCTTTTATAGTCTGGGATTTGTTCATGAAGTTTCTGCCTACACTTGCACTTTGTCAAATGCTTTTTCTGAATCTGTTGAGATGATCATGTGATTTCTGTCTTTGGTCCTGTTAATATGGTGTATTACATTTACTGATTTGTGTATGTTGAATCATTCGTGCATCCCTGGGATGAATCCTACTTGGTTATGGTGTATAATCTTTTTGATGATTCGCTGCATTCTTTCTGCCGGTATTTTATTAAGGGTTTTTTGATCTATGTTCATTAGAGAGATTGGCCTGTATTCTCCTTTTTTGGTTGTGTTCTTCTCTGGTTTTGGAATCAGGGTAATACTTGATTCCAGCAAAGATTTTGGAAGTGGGACTCTCAATTTCTTTAAAGAGTTTCAGCATTCAGGGCATTAGTTCTTTAAATTTCTTGTAGAATTCAATGATGAATCCATCAGGGCCTGAGCTTTTCTTTGTTGGTAAATTTTTAATTACATTTCAAGTTGGTTGATATCAGGTTATTTATAATTTTTATATCTTCTTAATTTAGTTTTGGCAATTTGATTGTGTCTAGGAATCTGTCCAGTTCTTCTGTGTTTTCTATCTTATTAGAATATAGGTTCTCTTAGTAGGTATTGATGATCTGGTTTTCTGTGGGATTTACTGTGATTTTCCCCTTTTCATTCCTTATTGCTTGAATTTATATTTTTTTCTTTTCTCTTTTTGATGAGGTTGGCTAATGGTTTATCAATTTTATTTATTCTTTCAAAGAACCAACTTTGATTCTTTCAAAGAATCAACAATGATGATTCTTTGTATTGTTTTCTTAGTCTCTATTGTATTAGCTTCTGCTGTTATCTTTATGATTTCCTCCCTTGTACGAGTTTTTGGATTTGATTTATTCTACTTTTTGTAGAAGTTTGAGGTTCAACATTAGGTTGTTCATTTGAGCTCATTCTGTTTTCCTGACGTGTGAGTTCTTCACTATAAATTCCCCTCATAGGACTGCTTTCATAGCATCCCATAAGTTTTGGTATGTAGTATCAGCATTGTTGTTTAATTGTATATACTGTTTAATTTTGTCTTTAATTTCTTCTGTGACCCATTGGTTGTTCAGAAGGATGTTGTTTAATTTCCAAGTGTTAATGTAGTTTTTGTGATTTCCTTTGTCCTTGATTTCCAGTTTCATTGTGCTATGGTCAGTTACTATGTATGGGATAATTTCAATTCCTCTACAATTATTTAATCATGTTTTGTGGGCTAATATATGGTCTATTTTGGAGAACATCCCACGTGCAGCTAAGAAGAATATGTATTCTGATGTTTTAGGGTGAAACACTCTGTAGCCATCTACCAAGTCTATTTGTTCACTGGCTTGGTTTGATTCTAATATTTCTTTGTTGATTTTTTGTTTAGTTGATCTATCTATTTGTGAGAGTGGGGTATTAAGTTTCCCCACTGCAGTTGTATTGGTGTTTATTTGGTTATTCATGTCTGTTAACACGTGTTTTATGTAGTTGGGTGAACCTATGTTTGGTGCATAAATATTTATGATTGTTATCTCTTCTTCTCCTTGGAGTTTTCGCTTAATGAGTATGTAGTGACCTTCTTTGTCTCTTTTGATCAGTTTTGGCTTAAAGTTTGCATTGTTTGCAAGTAGAATAGCTATGACTACTTTTTTCTGTGTTCCTGTGGCATGGAGAATTGTTTTCCATCCTTTGACTTTTAGTCTGTGAATTTCTTTTTGGGTTAAATGTGTTTTTTGAATGCAGCATATTGTTGGATCTTGCTTCTTGATCCACTCTGCCAGTCTGTTTCTTTTGATTGGTGAGTTGAGACCATTTATGTTGATGGTCATAAATGATACATTTTGGCTTTTTTTTTTTAATATTGTTTTCCTGTTGTTTGTTTCCTGCCTTTTTCCTTTGTTTAATTGCTTACCCTGCCTGGTGGCTTCTTTCTATTGGTGTTCGCGCATTTGTGTTATTCATGATCTCTTTCTAATATGACCTTCAGAACATTCTGTAGAGCTGGTTTGGTGGTCATAAATTTCTTTAGCTGTTCTTTGTCATGGAAGCATCTTATTTCTCCATCAATTTTGAAAGATAGCTTTGCAGGGTTCATCAGTCTGGGTTGAAGCTTGTTTTCCTTTAGGACTTGAAATACCTCATTCCAAGTTCTCCTTGATCTGAGGGTTTGTGTTGAGAAGTCTGCTGTGATTCTGATGGTCTTTCCTTTATAGGTAATATGTTTCTTTTCTCTAGCTGCTTTTAATATTTTGTTCTTGTGCTGGATTTCTGGAACCTTGATTATTCCTTGGTGTAGATTTATTTTGGTTATGGCTATTTGAAGTTCTGTATGCTTCATTTATTTATGTGTCATATTCTTTATCCATATTTGGGGAGTTTTCTGCCATTATTTCTGTGAAAATGGTTTTTAATGGCTTTTGCATTGTCTCCAGCTTTCTCACTGATTCAAATCAATCTTATGTTGTTCTACTTTGCTTCATCCTGTAGCTGTTGGATTGAATTTTTTTGTGTGTGTGATCTCTTGTGATTTTTAGCATATCTTTCTTTTCCTGCTTGCTAGTCAGGTTCCTGACTTTTAGATCTGCTATTCTCATGCTCCTCATGCTCCTTCAGTCTGCTGTGTATACTTTTTGTGGAATTTCTAATTGTTTTGGTTACTTTTTTTTGTTGCTGAGACAAACACCTGACACCGCAAGTGAAGCAAGGAAAAGTTTACTTAGCTTACAGTTTTTGGAGATTTCAATCCATAATCAGTTGGCTCCAAGGCAGTGTGGCATGCACTGTGGCAACACTTCAAGGCAGCAGCCAGAGCAAAAGAGCCAAACACAAGCCTCTTCTCTACCCTTAAACTGTACACAGACTACCCCCCCAAAAAAACCTTCAGGTGGGTGTAACACTCACAAAATGTCCTTGTCCTCCTTTGCACAGGATGAGGATATTTACAAAGTAAGAACCCTGGCTCCCAGCTGAGTCTCTCAGTTAAACTTCTAAACTGCTCAAGTTCACACAATGTATTAACCATAAGACTAATGTTCTGCATTTCTGTTTGGGTCTGTTTCATTGATTCCATTTCTTGTCTATGTTTGGTATTCATGGTTTCCATCATTTTTCTGAGTTTCTCTATTTGTTTATCTGAGCTGCTTTAATGTCTTTTATTTTGATAATCATTTCTCTTTATATCTTAGAGATTATTTTTTCTGTGGCCTCTTCCATTTGCTTTTTCACTTCTGCTACTATTGTTTCAGACCATTCCACTTGTTGGCTTCTGATTTCCTCTGTCACTTTGTGTTCTGGACTTCTCCTGGGTAAGCTGGGCATTTGGGATTGCATTTTGCTTCTTCATCTTGTCATTTTCTATTTACTGTTTTATTTTGTTTTCTGTGTTGATGCTTGTAGATTTCTTATGTTAGAAATCAGCCTTATCACTGGTATCAAGGCTTTCTAGGCGGTGTCTGTTCCTCCAGATGTCTTCTAGATATAAGTGGTCTTTTTGTCTATCCCAAGACCCTACCTTCCCAATACATTAAGACTTGAGAAGTTGCTATCAACTTGACTTAGGGCCCATTCCTTTGGTACTGGTTATGGTTAGGACCCCTTACAATCACAGTGTTGTCATATAGGGGGAAAAACTAGTTATAGCGTGAATAACATCCTAGTTAAAGTAGTTTAGTTGGCAATAGCAGTAGACTCAAGTACAGCCTGTTTACTGACCAACTGTGGTAACTATCAGCCTGATACCTACAACTGTAGGAGGAAGGCCTACAGAAATATAATCCAATTTATACCAGGAACTTGTATGCAATGATTTTTTTTTTATTATTTTAAAGAGAATGAAACCAAACAAAATAAAACAGTATAAAGTTAATCAAAACAAAACAGTGAAAATGATATAGGACTTCAAAACAAGATAATAGGAAATCAACAGTGGTTACCATAATACCTCTTGTTATCATCAGATTAGCTGCCCATACCATCAGACACAACAAAATCAAACAAAGCAAAACAGAATGAAACCAATCAAAACAAAACAATGACAGCAATATAGGACTTCAAAACAAGAGAATAGTAAACCTAAAATTGCTACCATAATATATCTTGTTATCTTTGAAATAGCTGCCCATGCCATCAGATATAATAAAATAAAATATAAACCAAAACAGAATAAAACCAAACTAAACAAAACAATGAAAATGATGCAGGACTTTAAAACAAGGTAATAGGGAATTAACAATGGCTACCACCTTCAGAAGGAAATCCCCTATAGTTTCTCTATTGGATATTGTTATCCTCTAAATAGTTGCTCAGACTACCAGCTTTAGGCCTGCAAAGTCAATCAAACAATACAAGCATTCAGTTATTTTTTTACTTCAGTAGCTATCATCTCATCCTATGTTTCTCCAAATCTGCTGGTTGCTTACGGGGCATGGGGTGGGGCTCGGCTCTTCTTGTCTCCCAGCCTATGTGCCAGCTTGCTTACAGGAAGGGGTTGACTCTTTGTTTCTCCTCATGACCCACCAATGATTCTCCACTTAGTAGAATGGTTTTATTATTGCGCGTGTATGTGGTGGTGGGGTGTTCAGGAGGATGGGAATATGATGGAGAGATGAATGAAGTTAAATATAGTAGGAGCAAGGTTGGAGGGCATAGGATGATCATTCAAGTTTTGGGTAATTGTAGGACACAGGAGGGAAGGATTGAAAGAGAAGGCCTAGGAGTTTTCAGGTGAACCAGAAAGAAAAGAGACAATGTTTACTTGCATGAAAGTATCATAAAGTCAAGGGAGACAGTTGATGAAAGAGAGGAAGAGGACCAGTAGAAAAAAACAAAGAAAAAGGTTAGGGATCACCTATTGGCTCATATTACTAATATTGCATGCAATATTTCTACGCCTCTAGTTCCACCTGTCCATCGTATGCACCTTAGCTGGGGTCCTACTGTGTTGCTAGCATTCCTGCAGGTCTCCAGGCCTTGAGTTCCGCCAGTGTAGGGCAGGAGGGGCGGATCTCAGGCTTCTCTCACCACCCATGCTGTCTGGGGGCAATGGAGGAAGAGAAGAATGCTGACTCAGACTCCTCTCACTGACAGTGCCATTGCAGGGCAATGAAGAATATTTATTGAAGGTTCACTGTCAGTGAGTCATTAGGCACTGAATCCCTTCCAAATCACCTTATAAGTTAATTTCCTCATTTTACATATTTTACAGATGAGTTGAAGAAGTTGAGGTGTAAAAAAGTCAATTAACCTGAGACATTTCTAGCTAAATGGATGCACTTTGAGGCCATGCTCTTAAGTGAAATAAATTGGACACGTGTGTGAACACCACATGGTTTCTCTGGTGTGAGAAACCAAAAGTGTAAATAAGGACCAAAGTATATAATAGATGTTGTGAAATAGGAAGAAGATGTTCATATAGAAAGGGGAACTAGGGAGGAAGGATGGGGGGAGAAAATAGGAAAGAAAGAAGGAGAAAGAATAAATGATGAGAAAAGAAGGAAAAGTGGAAACAAAGCTTTGTAAATGAGGAGAAGAGGGATTGAAGGGAGGATAGAGGAATGGGAAAAAAGAATCAAGTTATATCATGTACAGGAACAAATTCTCTATGATGATTGTGATCATTGTGTATGCTTAAAATGTACCAATAAACTGAATTTTGGAAAGGCAAGTAGCTTATCCAAAACCACCTAGCTGGAAAGCAGCAGACAGGATATCCATCCAGCTGCACCCTACCAAGGCATAATGATCCAGGAATGAGTGGTGGCCACACTGGGATGGCTGCAGCTGGACCCAAAGAAAGGAATGAACCTGGATTTCTTATATTGTCCTTTTTCTACCAGAAAACCTAGCCTCTGTGTGGCACATGGTGAGTCAAACCAGTGCCCTGGGCCCCAAACCCTGCCTCCGCCTAGCTGGTTCCTAAGCTTACTATTGGAGGGGGTGGTCTTTGCTGCCTCTTTTTTTTTTTTTGCAGCACCAGGGATTGAACTCATGACCTCGCACTTGCAGGCAGGCGCTTAGGCCACTGAGCTAAATCCCCAGCCCTTTGCTGCCTCTTTATGGAAATCTAGTGGAAACTAGTTCCATGGCCTGTGTTAGTTCCAGTTGTTTCTTATTGCCTGGTGGTGGGTCATCGAATGTAACTATTTTCTGGAAACTTGAGAAAGAAGTTAGGTAAGATGATAACTACTTAAACTCCTCTAACAACTCTGTACCTCTCATCACTTGTCAACTGGAATGGAGTGGCTGGAGAATTACATTTACCTTGTGGTTTGAGTTTTAACACCTTTGTGTGAGAATATTTCCTGTCTATCAAGGTACATATGTTCAAGAAAACCTGAGCATTCGTGAGGTGGCACACGCATGTGTGTATTTTAGAAGTGCCTGCCTCCCACATGTAACCCATGTCACCCTGGACTATGACCCCTTCCTCATGCAGAGCAGCCTGAGGTCAGAGATTAGGAAATGGGGCGTTTGAGAAACGTCGAGGTCCTCTTGTATAGGTGTGTCACAGGTGAGATAGAGCCTAGAGGCAGGGGAACACACTGTGTTTCTGGCAGTTTAGTCCAAAATCCAGATACTTACTCAGCAACTATTTTGGCACCAATCAAGGCCCTTTCCTATTTCCTGTATGTGACAGTGTGTGTTTCTCTTTTCTTAATTAAACCTGATTTTTAGGTCGGCATAGAGAAAGTGTATGTGTGCATGTTGTGTACATAGTTCAAACATCAAAAATACGGCAGGCCATGCACAGAAATCTTGCTATCCCCTCCCCCTCCTTAACCTACCTTTCACACACAGCAGGAGGTCTCCCTTGGATCCTTCCTGTATCTTTAGGCCAGGGCTTCTCAACCTCAGCACTACTGATATGTTCTGTGATGCATAATCGTTGTTGTTGAGGGGGGCACCCTATGCACTTTGGACTGGCCTATACCTTCTAAAAGTCAGTAGCTGTCCCCTGACTGTGTCTTAATGATCAAAAATGTCTCCAAGCCACTGCCAAAGTTCTTGTCAGGGGCAAAACTCACCCATGGTTCAGAACGACTGCTTTGTGTAAACAGAAACAAATGTGAACTTATATTTTCATATTTTGCCTTGTTCTTAGTCAACTGGTAGCAATCTACATACACAGTTCCACTTTCTGATCTATCTATACCTATATTGATATCTACATATCTTATCTATATCTATGTGAAAGTACATATATACAGAGTCTGCCAAAATTCGTATACATCAGGAAAAAAAAACTTGTATAAATATTTTAATACTAAATTTACTAAGACACCATGAGAATGGCTATTAATAATATATGGTAATGCACTGTATAACTATATCACATACCCTGACATTTGTATGTAATATAGGCTGATATGTAACATATAGCCCAATATATATGTTTTGCTTTCCTGTATAGATAGGCGTATTAGAAGTCTCTAGGTCAGAGCATGGAGTTTGTCCTCACTTGGCAGCTTCACTGCTTTCCATGGTATGGTGGCACCATGCTGATTGGACAGTCCCTGCTGCTGGGCACTTGTTTCCCATCTGTTGCTATTAAGCTGTTCTCAGTACTAAGCCATTCATGTCACATTCTTTCCTTTGCAGGTGTATCTGTGGGGTACTTGCCCATGACTAGTGTTGCTGGGTCAAGGGTAAATACATCTCAGATTGGTGGCTGCTGCCAGATTTCACCTCCATGAAGGCCATGCCCTTTGGCAATGATCTGAGAGGCCTGTTTCTGCACAGCCTTACAGTGGGGTTATGAAACCACTGGATTCTTACCAATCTTGTAGGTGACAAGTGCCTCATGTTTCCTACTAGGCTGGCATAGTGTTTATTCAAAATGGCGTGATTCATCTTCAACAAAGCACTTAGTGAATACAACCAGGTCTGCTTTCCCCTGAGTGGCAAGTGTCCTGGCTGAGTCTGTTTCCAAGGCTCTGTTTTGCTCTTGCTGTGCCCTCTGCCAGGCTTGCCTTCCACTTGACCTTCAAATTTTATGCTGGTCTTTGAGGCTTACAAATGCCATCACCACTGAGAGACTTCTTGATTTTGCTTTCCATTCAGTTGTTCCTCCTGCACATTTCCTCTGACTTACTACCCCTGCTGTGTGTTATTGTCAGTCATACAGTTGTCTTCTTGCCTAGAGTCAGGTAGAGGTCTCGGGTCAGACACGTCTGGTTTTATTTATTTTTTTAACATGTAAAACACTGTAATTTATTTTTTTAATTTTAAAGGAAATAAAACAGAATAAATGAATCAAAACAGTGAAAAGATAATAGGAAATCTACAATAGTTACTATATTGCATATTGTTGTCCTCTAAATAGTTGCTCAGACTACCAGCTTTAGGCTTGCAAAGTTAATCAAACAATACAGTTCCTCCAAATCAGCTGGTTGCTCACAGGTTGGGGGCTGGGGGGTGTTCTCTCCCCGGCCCGTGCACCAGCTGGCTCGGAGGTGGGGGCTGAGCTTCCTTCCTGGTTCTTTTTTTTTTTTTTTTTTTTTTTGGTGGCACCGGGGATTGAACTCACGACCTTGCGCTTGCCAGGCAGGCGCTTAGACCGCTGAGCTAGATCCCCAGCCCTGTTTTTTGAGGCAGGGTCTCACTATGCTGTTCAGGCTGGCCTTGAGCTCACTTTGTAGCCCAGGCTGGTCTCGAACTGACAACGATCCGCCTGTCTCAGCCTCCCGAGTGCTGGGATTACAGGCGTGAGCCATCACGCCCGGCTCCTTCCTGGTTCTTCCATTCCTTGCTCCAGCCAGTTCACAGGTGGGGGCTTAGCTTCCTTCCTGGCTCTCCTGGGTCTTTGCTCCTGCAGTTCTGCTTTTGAATCCTGGTTCTGCCCCTTACCACGTACAGGTCCTTGATGAAATTTCTTAACCTCTTGCAGTCTCAGTTTTCTCATTTGTAATAGGAAAACGATTCTTCCCTGATGAGAGCATAAAAAAGAATATATGGCAGCAGATAGGACTTAAGTGAATATCAGCCCCTTGAAGGCAAATCCATCCATTGTGTTCTGCACTGCCTTCCACATTCCTTTGCATCCAGTAAATAAAGATTGCATGCCTATTCTTTTAAAAACAAAATTGTTCCTGTAAAGTGAATGATGATTTATTCAGCAAGTATTTGGGTACCTATTCTGTTCCAGGCATTAATCTCAAAACAGAGGATTTAGCAGTGAAAAGGGACAAAGTTCCTGTCTGTGTAGAGCTCTCATACAACAGGACTGCTGGATCTAGAATATTCCCTGCTTTCTGACCTCTGCTTCTTTGTACATGCTGTTCCATTTGCCTGGAATAGTTTCTGTGTCTACCTCATATAGCCAACATCTGTAGGCCCTTCTGATCTTTTTCGGATGTTACTTC
>RJWT010003079.1:0-37901 GCA_004365215.1 Cuniculus paca | reverse complement strand
GCATTTGCTTCTGCAACTCTGGCAACAGCTGTGGTCCTTTTTAATGCAGTCCTTACCAAGGGGCCCATCCATCAAGTACAGTTCTGGCTTCCTTCAGGCTCCTGTGCTAGGCATTAGTGCCACCAGTGCTAGGTTTTAAGTGCCTAGAAAATAGTCCTTCATGAAAGTCTCTTCATTTGAATCATCTTCAGGGTTCTCTTCTGCAAGATCCTGATAGAGTCTCTAACTTGGCTGACTTCCCAGTTATTACAAGTTTCTTGTAGGAAGTAAGCACCTTACTGGTCTAGTTACCCCTCCTACCCCTACACCAGTACTAGGAGTCAAGCCCAGGACATTTGTACTGAGCTACATCCACCACCTCTTTTCTAAATTTTTATTTTTTTGAGACAAGATCTCCTCTAAGTCACTAAGTTGTCTAGGCTGGGTTTGAACTCGTAAACTTCCTGCCTCAGTGTCCCAGTGTGCTGTGAATATTAGATATGCACTACTACACCTGACTTGATTAGTTCTGATAGGGAGGTCATCTTTGCACAGATGGGCAATCTCAAAGATGGCAAGACAATGGAATAAAGGCCTGGCCATCGTGACCTTGTGTGGGAGACTAACTGGTGATCCTTCCTGATGGATTTGGTCAGTGCTTTGCTCATTTTCTTCCTCTGGATAATCCTGCATCCTCTCTCTTTCCAAGTATTGACTTCTAGTAGCCTGATCCCAAACTCTGTCTCAGTCTTTGTTTCCTGGAACCCAACCTATGATAGTAAGTTTAGAAGAATTTACAGAAAGTAGTAAAACCTTAGGGTTGGAGGAGATTTTGCATCTTGCAAGGAGCTGGTGCAGGAGCAGCATGAAGCTGGTCCCTTCTGATTAGCCACTTTACAGCTTCTTGAGGAGGGGTTCCCGAGCAGAACTGTTCATTAACGTCTAAGCAGTTCAGTGCAAAGGTGAGCTTGAAGTGTCTATATGCCTGATGCTAAGAGGATTCTGCATACAAACTTGAGAAGGAAACAGCTCTGCAATACTACATATGTTCTGCAGGATTATGAGACAGTATGGACCAAGAAGTCTAAAAGATATTACTACAAGTGAAATGACCTGAATTTTTCTGATGGGGTGATCTGAGAAACGAATGTTCTTTCTGAATTTGACCCTTGGGGGTGTGCCTCGTTAACAGTCTTCCACTCTCAACATCCTCATATCTATATATCTGCACAGGGCTTAAACTCAATAGTCTCCTTGAAAATACAAGGAGTTTCCCCTTCTCTAGCTCTGTAGCAGGAAAGACCCTCTTCTACTCCTCCCCCCAACTATTGGAAACTTGATGTTGGACCTCATGCCTTTCTGATTTCTTTCTCATTATAACCTCTCCTTGTGGGTGGCTGGTTCTTAAGAGTGTAAATATGAGTCTCAGTTCCATCCTTCTGTGACCTCTGAGGCCATAGGAAACACTGAAATTATTACCCTTCTGAGCAGATAGATATCAAAAGAGGTGTTGTCAGATTGCTGGCCAGAGATACTATAAAGCCCATCATAAACCAAGATCCAAGTAATGAGCAGAGCCAATTCTATAGCCAAGGACACTTCCCTGCCAAATGATCAATAAGGTCCACCCAGATTGAGGTAATTCCTACTTCCAGAGACACCAAAGTTTCATGTATGACAGAGGGGACTCTCCCAAGCCAAAATATCAATCTAACCACTTCCATGATGAGCCTTTCCCCATGTCTTAATGGCTTGCTAGTCCTGCATATATATGATTGGAGTCCCTTCAGTATCTCCAGGTCCCTTCAATATCTCTAGACCATTTCTTAAGCCTTGGTTAGTCTCACAGCCATGGATCCTCTATAGCTGGTATCCTTGGTTCCTAAATGGCACTCAAACTCATCACAGTGATGGCTCATGGCCAGAATTTGGCCACCGTGGGAGTTGTAAGGACAAATTTGATATTTCCCAAGTCATGTTTAATGACTTCATACCATCCAACTCTTGCCCAAGACTGCCCAGCTCAGAAACCCATTTTCCAACCAAAAGTTCAAAAAAACACTTCAGTCTTCAAAATTTTATTGAATTGTTGAGGAGAAACAGCCAATATAGATTTCTCATTTTGTCACATCTGGCATTTCACCCACACTTGATAGGTGATAGGCTCTTCTCTGACTTTGCGTTCTAATATCAGGTCTCCTTGGCAGTCCCCCTTCTGTGGTCTCTTTGTTGCTGCCTGGTGGTGTTGGAAGTCTACCAGGGCAGATCCTGCTCGCTGGTCAAACGTGGGAGCGAAAAGTGCGATTGGCTATGGAGGAAGGACAGGTTAACTCTTGTTAGAACATACCTCAGTACCCTTTCTTGACCAAATGGGGACTTAGTCTCAGGCTGAGATTTCAGGACATGAGAATGGCACCAGAAGAGAGGGCTGGGGAAGCAACATGTCCCCAGGTTCAACTGCTCTCATTCTTCCCCCAACTCACCATCATCGCCCCGTTTCCTACTCTTCAGACCGCCTTTCCGGTATTTTCTTTTGCTACCACCTCTCTTGACACCCTTGTGAGGAGTTCTGTTCTTGCCCCTC
Source organism: Cuniculus paca (assembly GCA_004365215.1). Taxonomy (NCBI): domain Eukaryota; kingdom Metazoa; phylum Chordata; class Mammalia; order Rodentia; family Cuniculidae; genus Cuniculus; species Cuniculus paca. The sequence continues at coordinate 35,338 of RJWT010003079.1, read as the reverse complement.
CTCATGCCATGGCTCTTTAATCTGCGGCTAGTCGACATTGCTTTTTGTGCCAAGACGAGGGGCCTTGTGTAAGGCCCAAAGGTTGGGAGTCTGGGTATTTAAAGCCTTAGGCATTATGACTGCAAAGGGGTGTGGCTGTGCAGATGGGTGGGGGTGGGATGAGGGGTCTCTTCTGTGATGTCATTAGCCTTTGCTGCACTTTGGTCAGATATGTGAAATGAGGTGGTCTCTCTAGTGCAGCTCAAGATTGGTCTTGGTGAAGTCTTTCTCAGTTAAGTGAAAATTTCCAGATAGGCATTACTGAATAAACCCCAGGGCTTTGGGGGAGTATAAAAGACCATTAAAATATGTAGGACTTTTAAAAGTCAGTGTGCTCTTGTGGATGCATGTCTGTCCCTAGGAACATATGGAGACAACAAAAGTACTGTATTTCTATAAGCACTTAACTCTGGGGAATAGAATTCAGTAGGATCAAAGTATATGTTTTCCTTCTCTTTCATCTAAAGCAAGCTTTCTCAATACTGATACCCTTGATGCCATAGGCTGGGTTGGGTAAGTTTCTGTGGGTTGTCCCATTCATTGTAGGATGTTTGACAATATCTGTGGCCTCTACCCGATGCCAGTAAATATCTCACAAGATGTTACAACCAAAAACTTTTCCAAACAGTGCCCATCTATCCTTTTGGGAACCTGGAGAAGCATAGGACACAAAGTAACTCTGGTTGAGAACCATGGTCATGAGAATTTTAAAAAAATTATTCGTAAATACTTATTCATATAGGATATGCCATGAACTTAAGTGCTAGGAAAATAGAGGTGGATAAAAAAATATACAGATCCTGTGTACTTGGAACTTTCATCCAAGAGGGCAGAAAGTCATTAATAAGGGATCAACACAGGTCAGTAATTTATCTCTTAGGGGATTATTTTGGCTTCATTGAGTAGAGGCAAAGGGAACTTCCCAATGTGGTATAGGATGAGAGTGGAGAGAGGCAGAAGCCAAACCAACCTCAAATGCATCAGGAACCCTAAAAAAAAATGTTGAGGATGCTATGATGAGATTCAAGGCTACTGGGCAGGTGATGGATTGAATAGAGGAGCCAACTGAATAAAGGGAGAGGCTATGGTTAATAGCAGTGATTTCAGATAGATTCGATAGCAGCTTAGATGTGGATTGGTTTAAGATGTACTGTGTTGGGTTCAAGAGCTTTTAAGATTTCCAATTAGAAACACTGAGTGATGATTATGATTATTGGGCATATGGGCCTGAGGACTTGTCATCCAACTTTTTCTTCTTTCTTCTATGTAACTCACACTATGTTCTTTGAAACAACTTTCAAAAGAATTTAACTTTTTTGTCTCTTTCTCTTAACTGCCATTATCTTCACTCAAGAACTGACCATGTAGGAGTTGATATATACATATTTTTTTTTAGCAAAAGTTGAATAGAGGAATGTACTTCAAACCCTATTCCCTGTATTTGTAATGTTCATTGATAAGGTGTCCAATTATGTTTTGAAACCCAGGATGTCATAAGTGACAGTTCTTTTCCTATTTCTAAGAACTAGGAAGAGGGAAGAGGTCTATTCAACAGGCTGTTACCTTGACTTATATCTCAGGAACCTCTCTGTCCACTCTGGGTTATTCTGCAGTCATCTCTACAAATCTAGGACCTCCATAAAAGCAGTCATTGACAACCATGTTCATCACTGTAGAGGCCCTGGGTGTTAAAAAATCTTGCCACAGAACAGGAGCTCAATAAGTATTTCAGGAATACATTTATTGAATGAACAAAAAGTCCTTCTTATGTGTTTTTTAGTTTTCCTATTCATCTCCATCTCCAAGGAAGAATTCTCTTATCAAGTTTGCATTATTATAACATTGGCCTTCAAGCCTACACCAAAAATGCTAATTATGTGAAACTCTGTTTTATGCCTGGATTGCCATGTGATGTGTGTTAAACTGGTCTCAACAGGAGGCAGTGAATCTTGCTTCTGGTTTGATGGACTCCTCTGGACTTTGGCTCTCTTCTTTGTTAAGTAATTTGGGCTGTGAACTCTGAGATGATCTAGCTTTGGAAGGACCCTCCTTGTAGTTAGGGACCATGTCTTTAATTCTATTTCATCTCTTATAGATGCTAGCATGGTCCACAGTAAGTGGTCAGCGCTTATTTGTTTAGTCTAGCTGCTTTGGGTTATTATGGGGAGCAACAGTCCAACACCATCAGAGTGACTGAACGAGAGGGAGCAAGGAAGGGATTAAAGGACATTGCCTCTATCATGCCCTGCTGGTGTTCTGTGCTGATCTCCGATGCTGGCCCTGCTGGCTAGAATGGTTACAGAGGAACTGACCTATTAAGTTGGAGAGAGGTTTTTGGATGGTCCTGGAGCCTAGATACTATTTCTCTCCCCAGTCCCTTTAGCCCCCAAAAGCTCTGTCAAGGAGAAGCTGAGGTCACAGGGAAGAAGGCAGCCAGACTTGAGAGCTGAGGAAGAAACAAACAAACAAAAGACCCCTTTTTGCAAGGCTCTGGACACCCATGCTGAGAAACTTGAGCTGCAGAAAGCCCCATGTGGGGAGGCGACTCACAGGCCAGGAAAGGGTGGGGCTGGAGGGTGTTCGGGTTGGCTCCTGGATCAGACCTCCTGGGGTGAGCACAGAGCAGGGTGGAGCACTGGCCACTGCGGCCTGCTGCGTTTCTCTTTCCATTTCTGCCCTGGAGTTGCATGAGCCAATGGCAATTTAAATGGAGTACAGTGACCCTTATCGGGCCACTCCTGACCCTTAGCGGGCCCAGAGCAAGGCCTTCCTCGGAGAATCTTTTGTCGATCCAGGCTGCTCATGGTCTCCTCACCTTTTTTGCTACTAACATTTTTTTCAGGGGGGTAAGATTGAGGAGAAAAAAGCACAGAGCAAATGTGTGGGCTACTTCAAATAACCCAGCATAGGAGGAGCAGAGATAGCCCAATAAAACTGTCTCCTTCACACTTTGGCTTAGCCAGTGGGACTCAACTTTTGTTCTCACTTGGACATTTTTGGATTTAATTTTTATTTCTGATTGCCGAAAGGAAACTGATATTTTCTGGTAGCTATTAGCACATGAAGAGATGGATAATTTATTTTTAGAAGAGGAGTTACCAGTTCCTTCTGTCTTGGGACTGAGGATTATCTTTCTGGACAGAGGTAGATGTGTGTATGGTCCACAGTACCGTATTTCTTATTTCCTAGGACAGTCAAGGTAGAGTACAGGGCCCAGTGGCCCCATTCTTAGGTTAGGAAGAGTAGGATGAGGGTGTCACTGATTTGAAAGTCAGATCTCTAGCTGGATCCCATCTCGCCTCTGCAATTCAAATTTATTCCCTTAATTTTTCTGAGGAGTCCAATAGATGTCTCAAAGGGGCTGGACCCTTTCCCGCAGGTTGGGATTTGGGGTTTATTAAGAGAGAGCATGGAAAAGTTGCTGACAGCCTTTACACATACTGATGACTCAGTCTGAATCCCTCTCTGAAACCTAAGTCTCTCCAGATGTTGACCTCAGTTGAGGAGTGGGAACCTTCTACTCTGTTCGCATGCACACCCTGTCTTTTGTATGACTGCAGATGCTGCTGCTGTTTAAACAGGCAGAGGGTGTTGGGACAACTGTGGGAGGTCAAAGTGGCCAAGAGAGATGCCTCATCTAGGCAGAGCTCTCTGAGCCCAGAGCACATCTGGTGTCTTCAGTAGAGAACTGAGACCAAAGACCCAGGTCAAGGAATGGTTTTCTGAGAAAAAGGAAGGACCTCAACTCCATTCACCTTTCCCAATCAATTCTGGAAAATGTAGGAATATTTTGGTTTTGTCAGTGGTCTGAATTTTGCCTGGGATTTGTTAGTTTTTCTTTCCAATTTTTCTCTTCTCCCATCATTTTTACTATATTCTCAATTGTCTTTCTGTGAACAATTCTTATTTTTTAGGAGCAGAGAGATTGGACGGCTAAAAGGTGAGAGACTCATCACAAGAGTGGAACCCTTTCCTTTTTACTTTGAGGGTGCTGAGGATTATCTGATGGACTGTACCTAGGCAGCAGAAGAGCCAAGGATGGACCAGGATTGCTGATTCCCAGGTAATGGACTGCTCACAGATGCACTTGGCCTTCCCCTCTTGACTTAGAAATATGTCTGTCCTTGACTATCCACTTTGCCTTTTCTCTGGTACATGTGCTACCAGGATCACAGTAAGGGAATGTAAATGAAGAAAAAGGAGAAAAGGGGGGAAAAAGTAGCACATCATTTTTAGAGACAGGTTGTGAATTGGAAGGTCCTCTGGACAAACTTAAAGTTTCTTATTTAGAGATATTGGAGGCTTTAATTTGTTTTTATTTTGGACTTTTGAAAAATTAGTTAATTTCCATTCCTTTTGTTGTTCCAAGTCACCACTAACTAAGGCCACATGGTATAATAAACACACACACACACACACACACACACACACACACACACACATCCAAGTTTTACTCCCAGGATGGCCCATATAGTTTTTACATTAATCTCTCCACTGTCTTATTAACTATAACTCCTATATATAACATAGTAAGAAAAGTGTTCCTTCTTATCATATGCTGGGACTACAGTTCCCTACAGCCTGAACATAAAAATGGGGCTGCATCCTAGGATATTTGGAAGTGGTGTTATAAAAGTATCGCATGTATTAAGTCATTTGACCTCATGTGTTCTTTAGGAACAAATGTGTTTTAGTCCATCCAGCAACTGGGGTAAGGAACTTTGAGTTGGAGGGTTGCTAGAGAACCATTTCATAATAAATAGGCTTGGTGATGAAGAGTAACTTGGAGAAAGTCATAGATTATAGGCAAAGTCAGATCCCATGCCTAAATTTCCTAACCCTCAGCCTGGGCTTCTTGCCACTGTGCCATGATGAACCACAGTTGAAATTTCTGGCCTTTTTTTTTTTTCTTTCTGTGCATTTTCCTTTTCCTCCCGTTTCCCTTCATGTTCTTGCCTTCTTAAAATCATTCCACCATCTTAGGACCATCAGTGTGAGGCTACCTGGTCCTTAAAAGGAAGGTTTTCCATCTAGAGGGGAGAGGTCCAGAGAGGCAGAGTGAGGTTACCACACATGAAGGCCAACGCCTTCATAATTGATGATTTCATAGCATTGTGATTTTCATGCTGGCACTAATGCTTTGGAAAGAGGAGACCAGTACAGACACTCATGGCTTAACTAAAAGGATATATTGAAAAGAAAAAAAAAAAGGCATCTTTAGGTGGTTCTATCTTTGCGTAAAATTACACAAACTAAGATGTCACTACATAATATAATCTTATGGGACTACTGCTGCATATGCTGTAAACCACTGATTGAAACACCCTTATGAGACACATGTGTATTTCTGGGTTATTTTTAATATAAATGTTTAATATAACTCTATGACCAAGGTTGGATCAAGACAGGGCATCACAATTCAGACTTATCTCATAGACTAGCTGAACTTGTGTTTCCTTTGTGGTGATCCATTAACGGTAAGAAGCAACAGACTGAAAGTATGATTTTGCTTTGTGCCCTGTGACTACTAAAAGACTGAGCTGATGAGAAAGTCTTGCCCAACAGTTTCTGCCTATTTGCTTTCTGCTGCGCTCTTTTGGAGAGAATTCTCATATTGGGAGCTCCCAAAAAGTAGGTTTAGTTGTAATTATACTAAGGAAAGAGGACAAAGTAACTCCTTGGCCGCTCTTTCTAGTCTAGAATTCTGCAGTCCAAAGCACAGAGGTTTAGTAACCCTTCACCCTTCCCATATGTTTATTCCCAGAGAGCTGATACGACTTGTCTAGAGAAGTCTTCAAAACAAAGCCTACATTTTTAGTAAGGACAAAAAACACACCCAAATGTTTTTAAATGTGGCAGTAATCAGATTTTATTGTCAATGAATTCTGTACCCTGGGCAGCCTTTTATTTCTATTTTATGGGAGAAAATATGAAGGGCAATGCCACAGAAAAGTTCTGGACTTTGGTGGGGACTGTCACCCATGCAGAAATATTTGTCTGCCTTGTTGACCACTATAGTGTGATGGTGACAGTGATGTTTTCTTCATGCTGCAAGGAAGGGAAGACAAAACTCAGCCGAAAGCATTCTCTGCCTAGGTTGGGTGAGTCTCAGGTGATTCTGTAGGTAGACATACAAGCTCTCTTGATGATTTCCAGATGGTTCCATATAATTTTATCATGTTTTTAGCTAGGGTTTTGGCAAACTTATTTGCCACTTCCTGTGACATCTGTTCCAGGTAAAAAGCCATATCTCCTCAGAAACAGCTTCATTCTTTATGGGGTATAGTGCAAGAAGAGAATGCTGGCAAATAATTTTGAGATAGGGATGGCAAAGCATAGGTCCCTTGGCACGGAGCTCTTTGTGATGCACAGGTCCCCTGCCTATGGGCTTGCTTGTCTCTCCCTCCTCACCTAAAGCACTTCACGGTGTATGTACACAGTTCAAGTACAACCTTGCCTCTTTTTCCCTCTCCTTTCCTGTCTTTGTTGCTCTCCACACAATTAAAACCTGAATCTTAGCTGGGTGTGGTGGTACATGACTGTAATCCCAGCACTTGGGAGGCTGAGGCAGGAGGATTACTGTGAGTTTGAGGCCAGCCTGAACTGTATAGTGAAACTCTGTCCCCAAAACACAAACAAACCAACCTGAGTCCTAAGTTAAAAAATGACACAGAATTGTAGAATGCTCTGTCTCCAGAGAAATCTTTCTTTGTTCAAGAAGTGTGGGAACTTGATTTAAAACCTAAGAGAGGGGATGGATTATCTCTTGAGAACTCCCAGCCAACCAGACACTGCTGCAAGGAAGCGAAGACAAAATGCAGTTGAAAGCGTTCTCTGATTAGGTTGGGAGAGTCTCAGGAGAGTCTGTAGGTAGACATACAAGGCCTCTCAACGATTTCCAGCTTCCAACTGCAGCAGAAGTTTTAAAAAGATAAAGCATAGAGGTGTCCTTAGGGCCTGCCCGCTCCTCTCTGGTCCTGTTGAGTCTCCCTTCGCGATGCTCGTGTTTTCCTGACCCAAAGCAGCAGGCCAGTTTTCAACCTTGTTACTTCGGACTACATTATTGTGGGAGCTGCTTAAACCTTTCTTCTCTTGCAGAGTGCTGCCTAGTGAAACTCTTGAAAACAAGGCTCATCATGTCATTCACATGTTCAAAAAAGTCTGTGAAACCACACGCTGGTCTACAAGGTGGGGATCATTTTCTCCACAACATTTCAGTTTCCATTGCTCCCCTCTGCCTCATTCTCTGCCTTTTATTCTCTCCCTCAGGCAATCTCTGCTGCAGGAGCCAAATTGGGTTATTTAAAAAGTAGAAAAAGTTCAGTTGTTCATGGAAAACTCAGTGATTTGTACAGAATCTTTGTTTCTTCTTAGCATCATCACCTATTAAATTACTGTCTTTCAAAACTGCAAAGGCCCCCAAATTCTGTCATTGCTTCTTCATGTGATCTCCCATACTGTACCTCTTGAGCACATTTTATATCTTTTAACAGGTTCTGTCTAGAACATTTTTTAGCATGCATGTCTCCTCTACCTGGACATCAGGCTTCTTGAAGTGGAAGTTCTATCTCTGTGGGAAACTTGGGGAATAAAGCAGGAGTATTAATTAACAATGGATTGAAAGTTTTAACATCCACACTAGGGATTGGAGAGGGGCTGGAAAGGGGTAAGAATGATTACAAAGGGACACAGGGGAACAGTTGGGAGCTGTGGCTATGGTTAGTATCTTGATTTGTGATGTTGAGTTCATGAGTGTATGCCATGTCAAAATTTATCAGACTCTGCTCTTGAAATATGTGCAGCTTAGTGTATGTTAATTATACATCAATAAAGTCATGTTTTAGAATTCTACATTATTCAAGTCCTTACTCAAGAGTTCTCTAGAAATAACACAATGAAACCAGGAATTCCTACCTAAATGTGACAGTAGACACAGGCTTTGAAAATGCTAGACTTATGTTTGAAAGGCGAAGGGAACTGTATTTTGATCTTGTCATTTGTGGAGGTTCTTATGGTCTACGTGGATGGGTAGCCCGCTGATTCAAAGAATAATCATAAATCACATATCTGTCTGACCCCAACCACCCAACCAAGCTCTCATGTTGACTCTCAGCCATTGTGACAAAGCAACATCAACCATCAGGTCCTTTTACCAGGAAGGCCCATGTCACAGTCACTCACATAAAGGGAGTGATGGGTGGGCTTCTTTGGATCCATGGACTTGGGTGAGAGCAAGGAATGACAAAGAGAGCACACAGAGGCTGTTTCAACTGGAAGCCCCTGCTGGCCAGAGCAGGGGAACATGAGAAGATGGTGAAAGTCTGTAGATGTAGGTGTTCAGCATGGTAACTAAAGGTTTCCCACACAGATGAAAAGCAAACATTAACTCAGAAAAGGAACAAAAGACAAGGTATTGGATTACAAAGGTAATTCTTAGAGAAATTGTCATCCTGGGTTGACCAGTATTCCAAAATGGCATATCCTTGTCAAAAGCATAGTGCTACATTCACTTTCCAAAAGATTATTCCCGATCCTTCCTTAGCGATCCTTTCCTTCATTCCCCTCTACCTCACAAAGCCCCACTGGACTCTTTTCCCTATCCCCTATAAGTCCTGTAAAGACCAGACTTCCATGTTCATTTTTTTTCTTTTTTTCTTTTTTCTTTTTTGTCTTCTCTCTGTTGTGGAGCCTCTATCTAAGTCTGTTAGCTCCATAGAGAAGACATAAACTCTGGACCTACCTCTTGGAAGGAGAGTTTCTCAAACTCTCTGCCTTTGATAATATTTCTGGGAAAGCGAGTTGGGAAGCTCCCTAGGTGAAAACACATGAGTTTCTAGAGTGCATACCTTACATTTTCTCATTTGTCTCCTTAACCACATAAGAGACTACTTGAATCCGTGTTTTTCCTGGTCACCCTTTGTCACAAAGTAAAGCTTTTTCCTTGGAAGGCCAGAGACCACCATGATTCATCATTGACTGTTCCATTCCACCCCAGGGGCTCTTAATAAAATTTGTCTTCACTTTCTGAGAAATAGTGTTTCTGAGTATAATTATTTTGCTGAAGAGTGATCTGTGGTCCCTGGAGTATCCCAGGTTTTTTCTTTTTCTTTTTTCTTTTCTTTTCTTTCTTTTTTTTTTTTTTTTTTTTTTTTTTTTTTTTTTTTTTTTTTTTTTTTTTTTTTTTTTGATGTAACAGGATAGTGGGGTGTGGTAGGTGGAGGGAGAGGCAAGTGAGTCAGGAGGAAATACATTGTTTTTTACTTTTTTCCTGTTTGGAAGATTGACTAATGAAATTTATGGTTGGGCTTTGGTCTGGAGTAGGTTGAGATGCTTTCTGGATATGAACAAAGTTTTCTTGGTTTGAAAAAACTTATAAACTTGGTCAGATTCAGGCTGAGCTGGGGCGGTGGTCATGATATTCAACAACTAGATTTCCACTGGCTCACACTTCTACCTTCATTTGTTGGTAGTAATGAAGATGCATTTTTTTTTTTTCTAGAAACAACCCCAGGTCATTCTGCTATGAAGAAGCACTGGAGATATAAACATGAAAAGCAAAACGCTTAACAGATCTTGAATGGAACATGGTTGTTTGGACCATTTTTAAATGGCAATACTTTCAAGGTTCTAATAATATTAGTGTACTCCAGACACATACAATGTTGGGGACAATTTTGGGGGTCAAATAATTTTTATAGATATTTGGAATCCTTTATGTAATTGAACTTGAACCTTGTTTGATTTATGCAAAAGTACTAGGTCATCTCTCACGTCCAACTCATTACGGTCAAACTTTAGAAGTTATGCTAGCACAGTGTGCCTCCCAGAGATCGTAAGTGCAATCTTTAAAAACCAAATACTGGTAAGGCCAGTGCTGATCTCTAAACTCAAGGCCTTAGAACTGAGTTCTTTTTTCCTTGGAACAGGAAACATGTAGAAACTGGAAAAGAGGTGGGAAACTGGAAAAGAGATAGGAACTGTCTTTTGATTACCCACTGGATTCAGGTGGACCTAGGGCTTTGTTTTATTTTCAGATTTTGGTGAGCTTCTTGAGTCTCTTTGATAAACCCTTTTGTTCTTTAGCAGTTCTTTAGCAGTCACACTGGTCTTGCTGTAGAGTTGAAGAAAGGTAGCAGTTTATTCTTTTTCTTGAGGTAGTTCACTTTAGTAATATAGTATCATAATATGATAATATCACAGAAATATAGTGTGTAAGCACATCTTGCAGTAGAAGCTTATAGTAATGTCATAAGTATAGCATTTGATGCAAGTACATCTTGTGGTAGTAGCTTAAAATAATATCTTATAGGTACATTGTCACATATATCTTGCAGTAGTAATAAGTCCATCTTCTGATAGTAGATTGTAGTAATATAGTTATGTCATCAGATGTATTTCGAATAGTAGATGGTGAGGATAATGTTACAAGTCCATCTTTTGGTAGTTATGTCATCAGATATGAGTATATCATGCAGCAATGTGTGCAGTCCATCTCGTGGTTGTTGGTTGTGATGATGTCATAGCTATATTGCCAGATATCTTACAGTAGTATGGTTGTAGTAATATGTAATAGGACCATTGTGTAGTGACAGGCAGTGGTAATGCTGTGCATAAGTTGGTATAGCCTTGGAAAGAAAGCAAAGGGAGAAGAGGCCAGTAGCCTTCCCTGCTTCACTTTGGTGCCAGTCATCCTATATGGCACTCACTATTTGTGGTGGATTGATAACTAGTGGTCAATTTGTAATACCAGCTGCACTGAATCATTGTGATGCTCAGTGTGGATGGCCAACATAAAAAGAAGACTGGAGAGGAAGAAGTAGTGTTGTTGGTTCTCTGTGGTGGTGTTGGTTTTCCTGTTGCCATTGATTCTGGAGGACTGTTGAGCTTCTTTCCTGATACGAACTTGGCTGTTCTCATTGTCAGAGAAGCTAGGTACCTTGTCACTGAGAATGGCTGCAGTTCACTTTGGGAGAGCTCTGGTCCTTACTTTACTGCTTCCTGGCTCCAAAGGGGAAGATGTAAGGTGTGTGCTATTCAGTCTCTGGGAGAAGCTTGTCATGCTGGCTTCCTGATACGAACTCGGCTGTTCTTATCATCGGAGGAGCTTAGGACCTCATTGTCACTGAGGCTGGCTGTAGTACTTTTCAGGGGGAGCCCTGGTCCTTATTTTGAGCATTGCTTCTTGGCTCTAGTGAAGATCCCTCAGCCTGCTGGCACAGATCCTTCATCCCACTGGCGCAGACTTTCTAGCTTCCACCACTGACCTTTGGGTCTTCTCAGTGCAGATCTGTGAAACAGACTTGCATAAGACATTGTCATGGGCTCTAGGCCTCCAGTTGGACTCATGGGGGGCATTGCCATGAGCCCTAGGTCTTCAGCTGGACTCATGTAGGATGTTGCCATAGGATCCAGGCCCTCAGTGGAATTCTTTGGGTCTTCAGTGTGTGGACAGATTTCCTGCACTCTTTCATTTGTATTTACTCTTTGGGTGATCATATAAAATAATACTATAAATTATGGGTCCTATATGTAATTGTTTTCCTTGTAATCCCTGACTACAAAACTATGTTTTGATAACTTTGCACAGGACTTGTTTTACTATTCTCCATATCCTCTGTTTATAATACAGGGGAAAACTAGAGGAAACTAGAATAAGAATAACCATATTTCAGGGGGATGTGTCTATCAGGAGTCTGAAGCTTTGAATGAAAGTAGTAACTATGGAGGAGGACTTTAGGATATGAAAGGTTGAGTCTAATGTCTATGACACTCAGTATTTACCTTTGAAAGGCTGTAATAAGGTAAACAATCATAACCTGAGTTGTATCTTACAGCGGCTTTTGTGAATCATGTGAGATAGTATCTCTCAAAACATAAAGGGCCATATAGCCCATATTTCATCAGTCTCTGTGGGTAAAGCAGCTATGGTACATGAATGACCTGGCTATGTTCCAATAAATCTTTTGGAAAATGCCCATGGGCTGAATTTGGGCTGTGGGCTGTAGTTTGTCCATGATTTCATTTATCTCAACTGTATAATCAAGGTAACCATAATCCCAGTTTTATTGAAACACTCTTGAAACACCCTGAATCATTAACTTGCTTAAGTTCATACAGTTTAGGATATATTTAAGCTAGGACCCAAGCCAGCCAATTATACCTTTAATATCACATGATGTGAAAGGTAGGCAGAACCACATCTCACCAATTTAGCCACTCCTAGTCTGCTAGCTTCCCAAGAGATTGGATTCTCCTTTGAGGCTCCAAAATCTTGTGTCAATCTTTGCTTCCTTTTCCTAAGAGGTGCATTAACTGTGGTAGCCTGTACCTTCTAGTCAAAGGCCTTTGCCTCTTGCTGGATGTCTATACAGTGGACTGCCTCTCTACTGGTTGCAGTGGGGGTGGTAAGCTCTTGTTTAAGGGGTCATTTTGTGGGAGAGTAGAGGGGAGAAAGGTTAGGGCACAGAACCTCCTAGGCCAAACCAGCTGTTATGCAGGTTGTGAAGCACTGCAGTAGCAGGAAGAAGGCAGATAATGGAGTTTTTATAGCACCAGGACCTTGTATGATGCAACACTGGCCCTATTACATTCACATTTCCTATGTACCTCATAATACCAGGCGCTGATGCTGACAGAAGATTGCTTTAAAGATCATAAGCTTATAAATTCAAGTATAGTTTTGCCCATTTACAACTCATTTATTAAAATCTCTCTCCATTTTTTTCTGCTTTTCAAAATTTTGCATTTCTCCATTATTGTGAACTTTCAATTTACAGTAAATAACTTTGCTCTTTGAACTTGTATCTCTCTGATGATCCAGGAGTCCAATATAGCCTTCTAACCTATTTCCTTTGACATACGATGCAGGACAATATGGAGCAGAAAACATTTGAACTGGTTGCCACCTTTGAAAAGTCAAGTGTTTGCATGTTAAATTTAGATTTTTCACTTCTTGGTTGGTTTTAAGAATTTACCTTGCCTATCAATTCTGGATCCTATCTGCCCACAGTTCAAAATCACCTTTCAGGCAGGCACATACTCTTCTGTTTGCCATTGTTTCTACAAATCCCTACTTTTGTTACTTGTACAAGTCACCTTGGACTCTGAAGACATTGGACTTTGAAACCTTCATCCCAAACATTTGGTTCTGCTGCATCCTTGCCCAGATTTATCAGAGTCTACAGGTCAGTTTGAAATCTAGGCAGGAAAGCAAAAGTTAAAAAACTAGACTTTCGTATGGGGGAAACTTCTTCCTTTTGAGTGCCTGTTCAAATTCCTAGCGTCATGAATTATCAAGGTTATTTCATTCAGAGCCTCAGAATCTTTTTTCTTGAAGCACAATTTGAAATCTATTAAAGGAATTGAAAGAGAATTAAGACCAAGGAGAAGAGAAGCAGTGTGTGTAGATGTGGCTGAGGGTCCAGATTGAGAAGAGGAGGCTGGAAACAAATCTCAGTCCTTCTGTTTCTGGACTTCAATATGACATATTTGGGGGTACAACATTGTGATCTCTATGCCTGATCCCTTTCTAAACAGCTGGAGCAGCAAGAGAATTGTGAAGGGCAGAGGGAGAGTCTCGAACAGGCCCTAATCCTGTGCGTCTGTTTCTAGCATTGTGGACTTGCCTGAGCTCTATCTGTGACTCTGGTGTCTGACAATAGTAATGGCAGTGATGATGATATTATTGTAGTAGGATTGTTCACTGAAGTTTTGGTTTTTGTGTGTTCTCAGAGCATTCCTCCTCCCTTGGTCCAAGCAGAAAGTCACGTTTTACTTTTGTGTTCTCTTCCTTTGAGTGGAGGTTGAAACTGAAGCTCTTTGGATGTAACTTCCCTCCGGAGGCTTTCTTATCCAATAACCTGAGCCCAAAGGGATATTGTATTTTTGGGTGACTTAATTTTATTCCACCATCCAATAGAGCTTGAGCTAAGGATGTGGGTCCAGACTTCATAAAGGGAGATAGATTGTAAGAAGGAGGGGAGGGGCAGGATGTGTAGGCCAGGGAAGGAAGAGAACGAGGAGTATGTGACCAAACTGATTCTGTTTTGGACAACTGAGGTTGGGTCCCACTGGATACCCTCTGAAGAGCTCTGAGGAATGCACCTAAGGATTGTCCCTCAGAGGGCCTAGATATGTGTCATGCTTTGACACTTACTTGTTCCCTATTATTTTGTTCTCTGCTCTTTAGGACCTCAGCCAAAACCGAGACAGAAAATGCATCATCTTAATATTGTGCCTGTCTCTGTGTGTGTATGACAGAATAATATTCTATTATTTGGATTTACATAATCTGTTAGACAGCATCTTACCTTTAGTGCATTTCCAATGGTTTACTTTTACTTAAAAACGTATACAAAAATTTGTGTTTTTATTCAAAATTGTTAGTATTTTTACATTTCCTTATAATTCAACTATCAACATGGAATTACAGGGTCAAAGACGATTTTTTTTTTCTAAATTGCTCTTCAGAGAGGTTTTATTGACCCATAGCCCATCAACTGCGCGTGTGAGAGAGAGCATTAACAGTAAACCTTGGCAATGACCTGAGAGTGAATGACTAAGAGAGGTTGTAAAATCTTATTGCTTTGAGGATTTGGAGCACAACAGAGGCAGGTTAGGGCACTCTTCTGTTTGGATAGGAGAGAAAGGATGAGATTCACTGTAGATCCCTTGGCTTCTCTGAATTCTGAAAATGCTTCTTTATAGTATTGACTAAAAACTGCACCCGCCCACCAATGTGCTTGTGCCCTCCCATGCACACAGGACACCCACACAGTCACACACCCCCTTTATCTGTTTCCGTGGTTTCAATTACCCACAGTCAAATAGTGAGGAAAGATTAAATGGGAAATTCCAGAAATAAACAATTCATAAGTTAGAAATTGTGTGCTTTTCTGAGCAGCATGATGATATCTCACACCTTTTTTCTCCCTGCTGCCTGGGACATGAATCCTCCCTTTGTCCTACATGTCCACACTGTAGATGCCACCAGGTCTCCATTAGTCACTTGGTAGCTGACTGGATTATCAGATCTGTTGTCATAGCATCACAGTGCTTGCATTCAAGGAACTCTTATTTTTCTTAATAATGGCCCCACAGTGTAAGAATGGTGATGCTGGCAATTCAGGCATGCCACAGAGAAGCCAGGAAGTGCTTCTTTTAAGTGAAAAGGGAAGATTATCAACATATCCAAGGAGGGCTATACTATCCCTGATTTCAAGCATCCAATGGAAGTTCTGCAACATATTCCCAGCGAGTAAGGGAGACTACTGCAACAGATACCTTTGAAAGAATCTCAAATTTGGGAATACTTAACCCAGTGCTTAAAGGTTCTGAATTTACAATCACACCATGTGTCCTTATTTTTTGTGTACCTCTGTAATGAATATGTTAGCAGATGATTCATGTTCAAAATTTTATAATTATGTAGGAAAAGATAACTGGATAAATGTGAGACTTTTGGAATTTCAACTTACATTAACAAATGCTTCGAAGAAATTCCAATAAAGAAAAGGCGTATGCTACTTATTGATCAATAGAATTTAAGTGTCTTCATTTTCATTTGTTCCTTTATATCCAAGGAATTCAGCTAATACTGGGAGAGACATTTTAAAAATGTAGATCAAGAAGACAATGGAGAAACAAAGACTAGAATAGATCAACTTCCAGATTAGGTCTTAAATTGATAAGCATAAGTCATATTTCTTTATTTGAGCTCAGATGAAGTAGGTTTACTGAAATGCAGACATATGTTTACTTTCCAGTGTTTCATCTATCTTCCTTTCTGACTTGCTTGCTTCAGCCCAGAACACATTTGTATCTATCACCAACAAAAACCAGCTTCCTATAATTGGAAATGTGAATAGACCTTAAGAGTTTTCAACGTCAAGGTAAACTCGAACTTCTCCATTTTCTCTGAGGCTTTCCACTAGATCTGTTAAAAGTTCTTTTTGTTATCTTTATGGCAGAGTTGGGTAGGCTGATGATTTGCATCCTGGATGGACCTCTAACACTCCTAACACAAGTCATTCCTCCAGAACACCAGGGAGAGCTGTTGCGTCACCCAGTCCTGGCACTGATACCTTTCCAAGGGTAGTACGGATATAGATATAGATACCCAAACCATCCAGACAAAGGTTCTTAGGATATACCAGTCATAGAGGGTAGGATGTCTAAGTTTGGGATGGTCCTACTGTGGCCATCACAGGACGGAAAGAAACACAGTGAAATGCCTTCTGTGTTCCATCACTTCTGCAAACTTCCCATTTTAATCATAGCTACTCACTGTGTTTTGTTTCTTGATGACAACTGCAGATAAAGTGGAAAATGAAGCCCCATCCCAATGCAATAGAGAGAGAGTTCCTTGAAGGGAAATGATGTAGACAAAAGTCTCCCTGCCACAGGGCAACTTACATTTCACATTTCCCAATTCCCAGACACTTTTATTCACTGACATTTCCCCAGGACCTAGACCTGTGACCAGAACAATAGATGCTCAGTAAATACTGAATGAAAGAATGACTCCAGTTTCAGGGCTAATCCTGCTATGATTTCATCACTTGGTCCCTCTGTGATTCTGTTTTCTAATCTATTAATGGCTGCCAGTGGATGGGAAGAATTCTTGGAGTTCTCCCTCTTTGGGATGGTATGAAGTTTCCATATTCAGTGTCCTACTTGGTTATGTGTCTTAAGTAAGCATCTTCTTTATTGTCTCCTGGAATAAATCAACTTGTACATGAAAGAGAAATAGTTTTTTTCCTGAATATGAGCATAAGGATATGAGTATGAAGAACTGGATTTCGGTTTCAGTTTTGGCTCTGTGTTCTGTTAATTTCCAGTTGCCTTTGGAATTCATTGTGGGTCATATTGTTCTAATGTTTCTATAGGTGAATAACGTAATGCCATCTTTGGAAGCCAGCTCCTAGTATGGTTTGGGTGATTCCCCTTCCTGTTTGCTCTCTGTTCCCCTTTGCAGATCCTGTTTCTAGCTGGATCACTTACTCGGATCATTGCCTATGTTTTTTCACCATCCGAAGAACTTCTATCTCGATGGTGTTTTTTTGCCTGGCAGTGGCAGTTCCTTCCAGAAGCAGCTGGTGGTTTTTCCAACACTTGTAGGAGCAGGCCTATGGCTCCCCCTCAGAAATACCATCAGCATTGTCTGGCTCTTCCTTTGCAGGGGTTTAAGTCCCAGCTCTGTACCCACCTCCCACAGTCCCAGCAGAGCAGCATCATGTTTTCTGAACATATAGTTCCCTGTGTGTCTTCCTCTCAGTTTTTAAAACTTAATAACTCTAATGCTTCCCTTTGGGCCCCCAGACTAAGGATGTTAGCTGCTCGTAGTTGCCACCTATTTGATGCCTTAATATTCTGTTTGGTTTTTCTATTCTCAAAACTGAATTAATAGCTCTTTATATGAAATTCTCTCAATTAAAATAACTGGTATATTTTCCATCTCCTGAGACTAGATCTTGATTGAAATATTCTGTGGAACTGAAGGCCCTCAACTCCCAGGCAGGTCAGGCTTTTTGCTTGCTTGCATGAGAAGTAATTCCAGTAGCCCAAAGGCAGCTTTCCAAAGACGAGTCACACATGCAGGGCCCGTGGGAGGAAAAGCACAGCAAACACCGAGGAAGGTGCAAAGAGCCTTCAAGAGGGATTTGAGGTTTCTTCACAGAGCTCTGGTGGTCTCCACTATGTAGGCATTAAAAAAAAGCCAGAGCACTGTTCAGAGAGGCTGTAAGGATCAGACTGATGTTTTGGAAGTTCCGGGGAGGAAAATATCCATATAGTCAAGGAAAATCAGCAAGTTTCTTAACTGAATAGGTGGACAGTGCTTCTCAAGCTGGAAGGCTGGCTACAAGAATGATCAAGACAAGCCCAGTGCCATAGATGACTTTAGGGAACCTCATATCCTGCTTCTATATGGGTATTGTATTATAATATTATCTTCAAAAGTCATGTACTTACAATTCAGTCACTGCGTACACCATCCAGCAGGCTCCAGGAAGAAGTCGGGGTGAGATAAAAAGATGCACTTGGGAAAAAGGCCTGTCTCTCCTAAACCAATTTTAGACAATCCTGAGACCATGCCCTGATGCAAACTCCTCCTGAAAAAGACATTCAACTTGGTTTGTTTTTAAGGAAAATCTGCAATTGATACTAAAATGTCAGACGTCAGGAGGAGCGGTGCTGTCAATCAGCAGGAATGGCTGCTCACAGCCCTTAACTTTGCAGACCCTCTGTCTTGTGACTCATGTATTCTTGATTTCTTTAGTTAAACACCCAAGCAACTGGAAACACCTTATTTGAACTCCTACTGCATGTATCTTCCAGGCCAAGCCTGGAACAATATGTGTGATTTCCACACATGAACAGTTTTCCCAGGATGGTGCCATCAGCAAATATGTTGGTTTGGGAAGCGTGGTCCTTGTGGCATTGTCCTGCTCTGTCCAAAGACATTGGTCTTCTCTTAAAGTGCCCTGGGCTTAGTGTGTGAAGCTGCCTGTCTTGTTTTGTAACTTGGTGATTTCAACAGCCGATGCCTGCAGCTACCATAGCGGTACAGATGTAAGCCTTCCTCCTCTTTCCTTGGTTCTGATGGGTGAAACGGGGAGGAATGGAAGAGGGAAAAGTAAGTGTGGTGGGGGAGCTGCTTGGAAATGCGAGGTCTCCCCATGAGGGGTGGCTGGCCTGGTGGGCTGTCCCTTGGTGGGAAGAGACTTGCAGTGGGATGGAGCAAACAGGCAGGCTGCCAAGTCTTTTCTGGAAAGGGAGCAGCCTTTGTTGCTCTCAGCTCCACACTTCTCTTGCTGAACACAGAAGGAAGTTCAGGATGAGGACCCACATTTGTCCTCTACTGTGGAACTGCGGCTGTGGAACCACCAAAGAGGTGGGGGAAGGTGGAGAGAGATATCCAAGCAGGGAACACAGGAATGCAGAGGAGAGAGGTGGAAGCTGAGGAAGAATGAGGGGAGAAATAAGAGTTGAGGAGGTGAGAGGAAAGGTGTCTGGAGGCCTCCAGAGGAAGGGGGGAGAGAACAGATAGGAGGAATCCTGGCAAGGCCTTGGTTCCCTGCCTTTTGGGCCCAGGCAACTTGAGAGAAGCTCATAGTCTTCAGGGCTTTCTGAATCCAGGATGTGCTAGGAAGGAGGGTTGGGGAGAGAGGTAGGAGCCTTGCTGGAGCTGGGGCTGTCTCTGGGGAGCAGAAAGTACTGCAGGGTTGGGGAGAAGTGCCCTGCACCCCTGTCTGCCTCCCTGAGTCCAGCTTGCCAGCTTGGCCTGACCTGAGGGAAAAGCTTGTCTCCCTCCCACACCTCCCAGCCTTCAACCAGTCTGCCCTGCTCTTTCCTCCGGGCGCTGCCCCCCACCCCCTTCTGATTCTCAGAACTCACTCCCAGGGATTCCAGGAAATGGCTGATGCGGCTTGGGGACAAAATCCTCTTCAATCCCTTTGTGTATCTTTCTGCTGCCCTGCCCCCTCTTGGGTATCCTTCAGCGTAGTGTCTGGTTACAGAACGGGGCCTGACTAGGCCAGCCTGGTCCCATGGGTCCTGTCCTGCAGCCTCAGGCCTGGGCCCTCGCACCCACTGCCCAGAGGGCTTCCCTTCCTGCTCTGCAGTGCCCATACAGTCCTGGAGCTCACTGAGTCTCCTAGGCCAAGGTTTTTCCCTAGCAGGACTTCCTTCTCTTCCCTTCCCTTCCCTTCCCTTCCCTTCCCTTCCCTTCCCTTCCCTTCCCTTCCCTTCCCTTGTTCTTCCCTTCCCTTGTTCTTCCCTTCCTCTTCCCTTCCCCTTTCCTTCCCCTGTCCTGTCCTGTCCTTTCCTTTCCTTTCCTTTCCTTTCCTTTCCTTTCCTTTTTCTCTTCCTTTTTTCTCCTTCTCTTTCCTTCTTTGTCTTTCTTCTCCAGCAACTCTTTAAAAATATAACATGATAATCATCCTAGTGCAGAGACTGCACATAAGGAATATGTGCTCCTGTACATCACTCTCACTCTAGATGAGCTCTTAGGCTCTTACCTATTTTAAATGTCTTGAAAGTTAATTCTGGGCCTGAATAAACAGAGCTACACAGACCTTGAACACCACAAGGTAACATTTTAGGAGTCAGTGTCAGAGCCGATAGGTTCAGCACACAGATGCCTTCCTGGAGGAGTTCATAGAGGCTTTACTCTGGAAATGGGAACTAGTCTCCCCAAACAAAATTTTAGAAGTTTCCAGAATGTGTTTTTCAGTCTGTGAATAGCTTTGCCATGGACCAGCATCCCGTGAAATGCCCAGGAGAAGCACTGTTCCCCGTGGATCTCTCAGCTCTGCTTTGGGATGTAAAGAATCTAATTTTCATCAGGAGTTCAGACCTTGCTCCCTTTAGCAAACCATAGAGATGTCAGAAGGACAAGCATTTCACTGGGCAGCCTCATCCACAGAGAAAGGGCAGAAGAGTCTCTGGCCATAGATGTTTGGGACACAGGCAAGCAGAGTGGGGCCCAAGGCCTGGCAGGTACAGTACATGGGAAAGTTACCAAGACCCCATGGTGTGTTAAAGAATACAAGATGTTTTCTCATCTCCATCGACAGCTAGAAGAGAACTCATTCATTATCCCCATGGGACACGGAGACATCTTCTCCTGTTGTGACTACCTGTGCATCTGGAACTGATCAGTCAGGTGGTGTCTTGGTTACCTTTCTTTCATTGCTGACACAAAATACCTGACACCCAAAATGAAGGAAGAAAAGGTTTATGTACCTGACAGATTTGGAGGTTTCAGTCCATACTCAGCTGGCTCCAAGGCAGGGTGGCGTGGCTAAGGGGCAGCCATTCGTGGGGGCTGCAAGCAACAAGAGAGAAAAGGGCAAAAAAGGGACAAGCCCGCCTCCTTCCCTCCCTTACATTGCATGCTGGCTCCGCCGTGTGTGGGTGCAGCACTCACACCACCAATGACAGTGCTACACAATGAACCAATCACAAACGCTAGACTGAGCCCTCGTAGAAAAGCCGCCCCCATGACTGCATGAGGCTTTGGGGGGGGCATCTAGATATAAACCATAAGAGGTGACATCACCATGGTCCAGCCCTGTACTTAAGCCAAGGTGGCCGGGACACTGTTCTCAGCACTAGAACTAGCAGCGCAGCCTTGGGCGTGTGCTTTGCTCCTCTTGAGGTCTTCTCTGTGCTTGCTTGCAGCACCTGGACGATGTGCCATTCGGTCAGCTCCATGATTTGTTGGTGACAGTCACATGAGGAAAAGCACATGTGCCTGACAGGACACCTGGGTGAGACAGGAGTGACCACTGAGCCACCTCTGTGACAATGCACAGCCTGGGGGTACCCTGTCGTCTTTCACTTTGTGGGAACTGGACCCGCTTTCTGAGTTTCCTTCCAGGTTTCAGGAGAAGGTAAGTTGGCAGGACCAGAAAAGGGGCAATGGGCTGGGTGGAGGCTGTCATTTGACAGCAAAGACAGGAATGCCTGCCTGCAGGGCCACTCCTTCCTCAGAGAAATTCCTGGAGCTCTGCAAGGCCTCAGTGTAGCTGCCAGAAATCTTGCTTGAAATTCAGAGGCAAAGCTGGGACACTTGCTAGGGCTCCTCACTGTGATTTGGGCCGAGCTTGGAACCGAAGAAGCAGGTGGCTTCTAGTACAAACTGGGTGACTAATAGTAGCAGGGTACAGCATCTGGAAGCCCTGTGGGGGAGATGACTGTGGGCAACGTTCTATTCTGGGGGCACATCAGAGGGCCCCAGAGGAAGGTGGCTAGTTTAGGTGTTAAAGTGTTGGCGCACTCCTGTAGTTCCAGCACTCAGAAGGCTGAGGCAGGAGGATCGTTATGAGTTCAAGACCAGCCTGGGCTACAAAGTGAGCTCAGGCTAACATGAACTGCATAATGAGACCCTGTCTCAAAAAGGGGGAAAAAAAAAAAAGAACATCTTTATCCACAGAACTAAAATTTTGTTCAAATCTTAAATCCAAGAAAGAAGTGAAGAGAAGGAGACAGAAGTGGAAAGATTTGGGAGCAGAAGGTTAAAAATAATCAGTGCGTATCTGTAATGTTAGAATTCCGGGTGACTGAGGCAGGAGGATACACATTTGAGCCCAGCCTAAGCGATTAGCAACTTAGTGAAACTCTGCCTCAAAAAAATAAAAAATGAAAGAAGGCTAGAGATGGAGCTCAGTGTGAAGGCTCTGGGTTTGATCCCCAGTACCACGGGGGGTGGGGGGGAGCCCTTTAATATAGGACCTGGTAGTAGTGTGAATGAGCTGGGCTTAGGCAAACTCATGGGGTAGGATGGGCATTTTCTTCTCTTCCGTGGCACTAGGGAATGCTCATGTGGGAAGGGGGTTGTTTAAAATTACTCCATCCAACATCCCCCTCCTACAGATGAGGACCGTGGTGTGCAGGAAGGTCCCGCATCACGGAGTCTGTACTGACCTGTGCTGTGGCGAGACAGAGGTGACTGCTCCTCTCCCTGCTGGGTGCTTTCTTGGGTGTGAAGACTCTGGGCCCTTTGTTTCCTAAGAGCAGTGAGGGGGAGAGGAATCTGAGGAAAAGTTGGAAGCGGGGCTCTGCGTGGCTGCACGTGGTAAGTTCTGCCCGGGGCCCGTGGCGAGCTGCTCCTCCACATCACCTGGGAACTTGTCAGATATGCAGATTCTGACAAGTGAATCAGAACCCGGGGAGGTGCTCAGCAGCCAGCGTGTGGAGGGACCCTCCAGGTGACCTCCATGCTGCCCAGAGCTGGAGGACCACAGCCCATTTGTCCCCATCTTGCCTGGAAACCCCTTGCAACCCACAAGGCGGCTGTTGAGAGAAGTCTGCCTTTCCTCTCCCTCTCCATCCGTGACAGTGTTCCTTAGGTCTCCTTCCCCTGGGCACATCCCATTGTCACCCTCTGGGGCTGCAGCCTTATCTGCTGGACCCAGATAAAGAGCAAATTGGCCTAATCAGTCTGGCTGGACTGGCTGGCTCCAGGGAGGTCTGCAGATGGTGCCAGAAACAGCCCTGCTGGCAGGGTTGACCCCCTTCCCCGCACGGCGGCCCCATCGCCACTGCCATCTCTCCTCCAGAAAATGCTGCTACTTGGCTAGACTCTCCCTCCTTTCTAGGCAGCCCCCAGCAACTTAATTCCTAGGAGAGATAAGGGGTGACTGTGTAGGACTTCTGCGAAAATCATAGCGGTAAAGGTCTCTGTCAAGGTTGAGCTGTCTCCTGGGCAGCTGCGGGGAGAGACAAGGGGGAATTGGACGGAAACTATCTGAATCTGCTGCAAAGCAAACATGCCTCTGAATCTCTCAATGGCACTGCAAGGTGACTGTCACTTCCAATTACTGCTGATTCTCTCTAAGGGAGGTTCTGCCCATCCTCTGGCTACTGCCTTGCTTGTTTTCACAACGCATTGTTAAGTAAAACGGAGGAGCAGGGTCTCCCCACATGGCCGAGGGCTGGAAACAGGCTCAGGAGCTTAACATTCTTACTGTTTAAGTCCTTGGCAGGCGCCAGGACTCTAAGCCCATCCTGCTGGTATGGCAGGAACCAGGGCCCATGCCATGAAAGGTCGTCTGTGAGGGGGGCCTGCTGATGTGCCTCCCAGATGTGCTGCTCGGGCTCAGCCTGTGCAGCATGAAGCATCGCGGACGGGATCTGCAATCCTGTCATTCAGGGCTGGCTCAAAATGTGGTGAGATCCGCTTTGAGTGAAGTGAAGAAAGGGGGTGCAGAAGAGGGGTGGCGCGAGCTCTTAGCAGCAGCCCTGGGGTGACAGGGTTGGACTGGGAGCAGGGAAGTGGGGCGGTTGTTCAAGGGCACATCCAAACGCGGAGGGGCAGATGCAGGCCTTGTCAGGTCACCCCTGCTCTCTCCCTACTGCACCCCTTCTCTTTGGGCCTGAGTTTTCTCCTCCATCTCTCTGCTTCAGGGCTGGAAGAGAAAGAGCATCCAGGCCAATGCCAAATTCATGGCAGAAGACTTAGTAAGGAAGAGGAGTTTAGCAGGTGGTGGTTTGTAGAGGTGGAGGGGCAGGAGGTGTGGTGGAAATGTGCTTTCCTTTTAAATGATCAGATGAGTCCTACAGTACAGAGACTCAGTGGAGGAGAGAGGGATGAGGCAGAAGCCCCAGGCCTCTAGCTCCTCGTGACCTCTTGGTGTCTTCTAAGCCGCTAGCGGTCTGTGGGATATAGGTTAAAGCCCCCTGGGAAATGTAACTGATTCCATTATGAGCGCTCAGGAGACTCCAGTACTTCTTCGACCGCCAAGAACCTGTGGGCGAGGGGCTTTTCTATCTGCCAAGACTGGATCTCTGCTCCTTGGTCCAGAGGTGGCCTCTGTTTCTAGAAAGATCAGGGCGTGTGCTCCTTTGCAGGGCAAGGCCCTCCAGAGGCTGGGGCCTGCATTTCCAATGGGAAGGGCTGGGATACTGCAGAGAGCAGACGCTCAGCCCACAGAGCAGCTGTGTGTCTGCAATGACCTTGTTTTGAATGGCCCCCAAAGGATATCAGACCCTCTGGATCCTTACCTAGGACCCCAACCACTCGTTTTTTTCCTTCTGTCCATAAAGTCGTTTTGACAAGTACTGTAGCCGTCCTGCTGGTAACTCATAACATGCAATGGTATATCCAAGGGTTTGAGAAGTCCAGCTGAAAAACTGGCTTTTCTCTGCTGAGCTATGCCTCATGTTTATTTGAGAAACACCTGTATAACATGTCTAGGGATTAGGTTCTGCCCCAAGTCCTTTTATTGACGTAAACCCTGTTTACTTCCAGCATGCTCCTCTGTTGAGGGTTCTTGTTTGCTGTTTATTTGGCCTCTTCCCTTGTAGAACTTAATCTGCAGACCAAGGGTACTGTTTAACTTGCTTTTCACACAGTGGATCACAAATATTTGAAAGATGAAGGTGTGAGTGTCTCGGTGCTGGGACAGGCACCTTTGGACCATGCATTTACCTCTGCTGCCCCTGCCCATGGGAAGGCCCTCCCTGATCTCTGCTCTCCCCATTCCAGGCCCACCATTCCCTCCATTTCTGACTCATTCTGCTTACAGAGTCTTCCTGGCTAACCACCGCCTGCCACCAGCAGTTCTTGGACTGGCTCCCTTAGGACACCTGCTCTTCCTTGATCGGTTCCTGCTTGCTTGGCTTTCTTCTTCGGGTGAATTAAGGAGAATGAGCTCGATCTGGGGAGTGGCTTGAATGCTTACAGTGATGGGGGACTGGTCAGTCTGTGATGAATGCCGAGAGTGCCCACTGGCCAGTGTGGGAACCAGCTCAGTGGGTACTGGAACTACTGCTTGAAATGAATCCCCAAAGTTTTTGCTAGTTTTGCAGGTTGGTTGTCAAACATAGCCTTTTGTCAAACCACAGTAGAATTGTGATCATAGAGTTTGGCAAAAATCCACAAAGGCATTCTGTGAGATCAGTTTGCCATGTGGAACTTACACAAATAAAGAGTATTGTATGTTTCATTTTACTAATATTTGTAAATCGTATGCTATATAGCCTTGCAAAATTTATTAAATCAACTCAGAGGATGGGACTTAGACGCTCACTGATTTGCTCGCACCCACATATTTGCTGGTGGCCACACAAGGTCTATCCTTGGTTCCCTGGCACATGCTCCCAGCATGCCCTTTGCTCTTTCCTGGTTCTCACAGGTCCTGCAGATGTCCTCAGCCCCTCTCCAAGCCATTTCCAAGAGGAGGTGGGAGGAATAAGGGGAAGGGTAGGCAGAGTCTCTGTGAGCCTGCTTTGCAAGGCCACATCTGCCACAGCTGGGCTCCTGGCTGGTCGGACCTCCTTCCGTCACACTCTGACAGATGCATCCAAATAAATCAGTCACAGCAGGAAAGGGCTCAGAGGGTTCCAAGTCTAGTGAAACCAGATCTGGCCTGGAGGGACAGAGAGAATCCATTTCAGAGAGAGCAAGGAGAGGCAGGCTGTGGGCCAGCCAGGGTGACAGTGCTTAGAAGTTGCATCCCAGAGGCAACTCTCCTTGGGGACCATCCATGGCTTTCCGCAGGGGCCCCTCCAGCCTCACCTCTCTCAAGTGGACTTTGGAGCCGTTGACTCTGACGAGCAGCTAACTCTGTGTAGCTCCCAGCCTCATGTGCTCAGGGTCACCATGGCAACCACCGAAGGGCTGGAGGACAAGATGATACCCGGGGACATGAGTGGATGGGGCTGACAGGCCTGGGCACGGCTCACCTGTTACTGACTGGAGGAATCTGAAACCCACTGATTTTCTGTTGCCAGAGTTGGGCATTGAGAAGACCCGTTGTGTCTGAAGTTGTTCTGTGGAAGTCGTGTGTGCAGTCACATGTGCTCTAGTTGAGCCTCACGGCGGAGAGAGTCCTGAGTGTTCCCTTCTCAGGAGCTTTCCTTCTGGGCACGCCTGATCCTTCATCTGGCCATGAAGCTCAAGGACAGGCCTCTCCATGGCGTCCTGTAGTAACCTGTCCCACTATCTCCACTCCACGTCGCTGCACCTTGAGTGCATTCTGTTGTTGCCTAGTGCAAACCTCTTCAGCTGCACCACAGCATACTCTCTCTTGTTATAGCCTAGAACAGAGATGGCGAATGTTTTAGAGCTTTCACGATACACATAGCCCGCTACCCCCCTTGTGCTGCAGATTTGCTACCACTGGACTACAGACGCTCTGACTGAGCCTGAGGTGGCTTGCTGTTGCTTGTGCGCGTTTTTCTTTTTCAGATCACAGAGATAACACCTAAGCCTTATTGTCCCTTGACCGGGGGACTGTCTTGTATGTTGCTGAGGGAGTGGAAGCAAGTAAGCTGGGTCCAGCTTTGCACACAAGACCTTTAGGCCCATAGGACTTCTCAGATGTGGCAGCTGAGGCTACAATCTGGAGTCTGAAGTTTGGAGAGGTGGCCTGAGCAGCACTGGAAAGCTGCATTGGGAGCACTAATTCCAGGCCGGAGTCAGCTCACTGTCTGTCCTCTTACTGATGTATGGAATCCAGGCCACCACTCTCCAGCCAGGAGCCACAGGAAGCAAACCTGCCCTGTTACTCACGCCCTAGCCGAGCCCGTGGGGTACAGACAGCTGCTGGAGAGAGGCCGGGAGCCAGCAGGTGAATGGAAGCCCCGGTGGAAGCTTACCTCACCCAGCTGGCATCAGGCTGACTCAGAGGACAGGGTCTCGAATCACTGCTGCCTCCGGTGCACGATCCCCTTGGCAGTTTCCCCTGCAAGCACAGACCAGGCCCAGATCCACGGCAGTTACGGAATGGAACTTAGTTGCGCCTGGGGTGAAGGTGATGGTAAAGTCCAAAATTAATGCTATTGACCAATCATTTGATATGAAAGGTAACTGGGGAGAAAATGGGCAGCTTGGACAGATACCTGGCAAAGACCAGGTCGAAGCCATCTGAGACCTTCTCTTCCCTTACCCATCGTCCTGCCTATGGTAGCTCTCTCCTGTTTCTCCTGTTTCTTTGTGTAAGTAACAGTAATTCTACCATCAGATGAACATATTGCCCCATCTTGTTTTCAAATTATGTTTCCACTGAAAGTGGTGCTGAGGATCATCTGAGAGAGAGCCCAAGAAGGGGCTGGGTGGGGACTGTCATTGTCATTTTGTGTACTAGAAGACTGGGTCAGGTTTTTTTTTTTTTTGGTAAGGGTCCGACATGTAAGAAGTAGAGCTGATTCTGAAAGAGGCGGCTCAGATCTCAAGTCCAGAACACTCCTCCTCCGTAGCCATTCTCTTCCTGTTACCCCTCTGTCTTGCAACTCATGCTCCTTCAAGCTACTGAGGTTAATGCCTAGCAGATCTGATAAACCAAGGCACAGCAAGGTTTTGTTCGGGTTAGGCTACATGGGTGGTCAGGAAGGAGACACTTGGGAGTGGGCTGGATGATGGCTTTTAACGTAGAAACTTAGCAAATAAAATTATAGATGCTCAATTCAATTTGAATTTCAGGAAAAGAGTGAGCACATTTTTAGTATAAGCATGTCTCAAATATTGTACAAGACATAACTTATACTAAAAAATCTGAAATTCAAATTGAACTGGGTGTTCTGTATTTTGTCTGGCAATCTTATATTAACAATCCCTAAATTATACCATGTGAACATTATTTTCATTACTACTAAGATCGTCTCTACATTAGTCTGGAATTTGCTAGCCAAGGAGTATGTCTTAGAAATTAAAGTTGAGAGCTGATTTTCAGGATGTATTCAAAATTAATTTTGTCTAACAAGGAAGTAGGTGGGACCGTGTAAACCCTGGGACCCTTCCACTTGATGTAACTACTGCGTTTCCACCACTGGCTTTGTTTTACAATTCTTGGATGCTCTGCTCTATTTTTGTTTCATATTTTCTTATGTTCTCTTCCTTTTTGCCTTTGTGTTTCGGTCTGTTTAATTCCCATCGACCCCTCTTCAAGTTCACCAACCTTTCCTTGGCTGTGTTGAGTCTATGGATGAGTCAGTTATTCATTTCCAGCATCGAGAACCAGTTCCCAGAAATGAACTGAAGTGGCAGCTGGGAAGGACTCATCTCAGAAAGACCTTCCTGTAGTGGATGTGACATCCTCAGGCGACTAACAGAATCTGACTTCAAATCCAGCTTAGGCGGAGCCATGAGGGAAAGGAGGCAAGGCGTTAAGTGGGTCAGGTTCTTTTGTGCTCACGCATTTCCTTTATGGTGGTTCAGAAGTGAATGGAAGGGTTTTCCTGCTGTTATTCCTAAGGTGCCAAAGCAGATTGCACCTGGAGACTGAGCAGAGCCTTGAGCCAGGTGGACAATACACAAAAATAAAGAAGTGAGAGTCAAGGTTAGAACACTCACACCCTCAGGACAGAGGGAAGGACTGTTTACCATTGAACCCCTAGGCACATAGCACTATGGTGAATACTGGTGCAGGCAGTTTTGCAAAGTGAGACCCTGGAGGTAGGTCCTGGGGGAAACCATCCCATTCTCAAGATCAGAAATATCTGGTCTCCACTGAGTGGCTATCAGAGCTAAGGCCAGCAGGCACAGTAGTAACTCTGGTGGCTACAATCATATTAAACAGAACCCAGACTCTGTTGTGTAGGTTTTAGTAAACAAATATCTGAATGTTTTCCTTTAGATCTTTGTGTAAATGCCTTTTTTTCCCTCTGTTATTCAAGTTTCCGCTTAAATGCTTACTATTGTGACAGGCCTTTCCTAACACGTTAGTTCCCTATTCAACCTCTCACACAATCCTATTGTTATCACTGAGATCTAGTATATTTTCTTGTTTATTTGTAGCTCATTGCCTATCTTCCCCTTCTTGAATATAAGCCCCAGCAAGGATCTGGAACAAGCTTCTTCTACACTGTCCTTGCCTGGCAAATAATAGATTCTTCAATAAAGTTATATAATGAATAAATGAAAAAAAAAAGGAAAAGTCTCTGGCCATAGTTTTACTGAAATAGTATCAGCTAACATTCAACCTAAAGAGAACTCCAGAGTTCTCTTGAAACAATCTGCTGCATTTTGTCCAATTTCTTCATTAATGAACTTAGAAATGTCATGAAAAAAATAAAAGAAGGTAAAAGACGGTCTCAGGCTGTGAGCTTTTGGAGTATAATTTTTTTTTTTAATGACTAGTACAACAGAGCTTAATGGATACTTTTCTGACTGATTGATTGTGAAAGTTTAAGCCCAGGGAGGCTCTGGCCCAGTGGGGCGTGCCTTTGTGAGTAGCACCATCCTCCCCAGTTCTGTGTGGTAGAAGAGCCTTGAGCTACTGGAAACCCTACAGGGTTAAGGAACGGTAAATCGCAACATGA
The DNA here is from genome assembly GCA_004365215.1 of Cuniculus paca. NCBI lineage: Eukaryota > Metazoa > Chordata > Mammalia > Rodentia > Cuniculidae > Cuniculus > Cuniculus paca. Next base: position 5,533 of record RJWT010003079.1, on the reverse strand, counting down.
TGCACACGTAGGAATGTATTTATCTGATTGAAAAAACTACAACTTTACAAATAAATCAGTTTATAGCAATGCTTTGTGAAGCGGATCTCTTCGAAAATAGTAAAATCCGGCAATGAGTGTCAGTTTTATAGTCTCTCAGAGTGCCCAGATGAGCTGCTGAGGGAAGGGAGCCCTCTGCAGTGTTTAGGTCAAAGGTCTCGTGGCTCCAGGTGTTAAGGTCACAACAGAATTTGACCCCAGAGCCTTCTAAACTAAACAGTCCTGACTTTTGCTTGAAGGCAACAGGAATGGGACAGAATGTCAGAGAGAGGGGTGGGAGAGGAGCTATCTAGAAGTAATTGATTCATATATATATGTGTAGATTTAACCACTTATTTATTCTATCATATGTATTAACCTCTTATAAATGGCCAGAGGTATTTCTGGGCCTTGCAGGGGCTGGCAAGATACATCTGAGGTTTCTGCCCTGTAGGACAGACCTTATCAGGGAAGAAGATGCAGATACTGACGTTGGCTTGGAGGAAGATGAGAGGTTTGGACTGAGATATATCAGCTTTGAGAGGTCAGCAGGACATGGAATTGGAGGCATTCAGCGGTCTGTTTACCAGCAATGAGCAAGACCCTTCCTCTGAGCCCTACAGTTACAAATTATGCCTACCTGAGCTTTCCTCAATGTATCCTAAGCCAAATTTCTTTGCCACACGTATTCCTCCCCAGTGGCTCTTGTTCTCTGGGAGCGGCTTTACTACCATTTGCCCAAGTCCAAAGCCCCGGAGCCTCGGGCCTCCACTTTCTCTCCTCCATTTCCCACTCATCCAGACTGAAGTCCTGTTGATTTTAACTCCAAAACCTCTCTTGAATCATTACCTTCCTGCTTCTGTGTCTTAAACCATAGCCCACTGTCATCACCTTCATCGGGCCTCCTGCCCCTTGTCTTGCTGGTCCACTCAGCCCCAGTGGCCTAACTTCTTGTCTGCCTTACACTTGCTCTGTTTGTATGACACAGGCTTCTTCTGCCCTTCATGCTTTTTATGGCTTGTATCTAGATGTACCCCCAAAGCCTCATGTAGTCATGGGTGAGGAGGCTTTTCAGAGGTGGCTGGATCTAGAGTTGTGTGCTGCTGGAATCAAGGGTGTGTGATTACTAAATCAGCCCACTGATTGATTTGGCATAGTTTTGGCTAGGATTAAGGGTGTGAGGGAAGCAGCAGAGAAGGTGAGAGTGATTTGTTGAGTGATTGACTCAACCAGGCATTGCTGGCTTTGAAGGTGGAGCCACAAGCCACAGAATGTAGGCATCCTCCAGGGGCTGGGAAGACAGGGACACAGAGTCCCCCTAGGGCTTTCAGAAAGGAATGCAACCCTGCCAGCACCTTCATTTGTGCTCAGTGAGACTATTTCACACTTTAACCCACAGAACTGTAAAAGAAATGTGTGCTGTTTTAGAACACTAAGTTTGTGGTGATTTCCTCCAATGACAACAGGAAATGCATATGCACGCTGCCCCCAGGCCTGGAATTCTCTTCTCTCCCTGTGCTGTTGCATCAGTTCCAGACCTCCGCAGGGACTCCTGATCACAGTATAGCCTCCTTTAAAAACAGACACTTTGTTTTCCTCTCTTTTTTCATTATTTGCTGTCATTCCAGTTGTTTTATGTGAGACAGCATAATATGCTGGCTATAACACAGACCCTGGAGCCCAACGGGCTAGTTTTGAATCACATTCACACCACCCGTTGTATGTGTGACCCTGTGCAAGTCACTTGACCTGGAACTATGCATGTCCCAGTTGTCTTGCTAATATGACAGCAATAATAATAGTACCTGCCCCACAGGACCGTTGTAAGAATTAAATGAATTAATATGTGCTTAGGACAATCCATATCATATAGTGAGTCACTTTGAGCATATACTTCTAATGTTCACCTCTCCCTGCAAGAGTGTATCCTCTTTGGGGACTGGGACTGTAGTTAATTCTGCTGGCCATTTTTTTCAAGCACCTGCACAAGGTTTGTCATATGAGTAGATGCTCAAAATATACATATAGAATTAATAAATAAACAAAAAAAGAATGAAGTCAGAATTGGGGCTTGGAAGAGGCTGGGTCTGAAAATACATGTCAGAAATTGCTCATTGCAAATCAGTTACTCTAAAGTAACTGAAGGCAGAATTTCTCAATCTAGGTATGGGTTGGGCTGGAGAATTCTTCATGGACATTGTCCTGCGGGATGTAAAGTGGCATCCTTGGCCTTTACCCACTAGATGCTATTAGCACCCCCCATACACTCACACACAGCCCAGTTGTGATAACTAAAACTATTCCCAGTGATTGCCACTTGTCCCGTGGAGGGCAAACTTATCCAGAGCTCAGAACTGCAGTCCTAAGAGTGCAGGCATCATATCGAACAGCAAATGGAAGCGTGAGTGAGCGTGTGGGTGTCATGCTGTCCTCTACCCTGTCAGTCTGGCAGGACTCCAGGAAGTACCTGCAGCATGGACACCCCCCCCCCCCTTATCTCACCCTGTCTGCAACAGCTCAGCTGTTCAAGGCCTCTAAATGCAAGGGTGCTGATTTGGTGTGAGAAGGAGGGGGAGGACTGCCCTTCTTAAAGTCACAACATAATCATTTTCTGTAAGCAGGAAAGGTTTATTTCAAAGCAGATAGCTCTTGAACTTTTCAGAAGGCAGATTTTCATGCTAATCTAAATGCCAAAAAGATTTGAATAAATAGGATAAAATTGTGGATAAACAGCTGACCTTTACTTTTGGCTTCATTCATTCATTCATTATCAGCTTGCGAATAAAAACAATTCTTTTTTTTTTTCCCCTCCTATAAAGTCATTCTTTTCAAATGCTGTTCATTTTCGGAAGAGGGCTACTGGGTAAATACTGGCAGGTAAACATGGAATTTCCTGTAAGGAGTGCAGAAATGAGTGAGTGGAGGAGGTGTTCAGAACTGCCCCTCTAGAAAGCTATAGAAACAGGGTGGATGGTCATTTTAGTAGGTGCGACTTTGTGGGGACAGATACAGAGAGGGGAAAGAAAACCTCAGCATCCTTAAGCCCAAGAATTCTCTGCTTGGGTTCTGCTGTGTGGCTTGTTTAGCATGTCAGGGCCAGGGGTAACCCTTAGGGCCTGAGAGCCTGCATCTATCCCACCAGTCCTTGTGTTGACACCAGCAGGCCCTCACTCAATAAAAAGCCCTGAAAATAGAGGCTTTAAGTGGGAAGCAAGATAATTCTGACCTCTACTTTGAAAGGGGTCTCCAAGGAGGGAATGAACCAAGAGCAAAGTCAAAGGTGCCCCAGAGAAGCTCAGGAAAAACCAGTTTCTCCACTCTCTGTGGCAGCTGGAAGGATAGAAGAGATAAGCTGGAGCTTTCCAGGCAGCTTGGAAGAAAGGGAACTCAGAAATAAGGGTGAGTCTATTTTTAAAGTGGAGCCAAGTTAACACTACAGATCTGTGCTTCCAAGAGAGGCCTAGTGACAGATCGCTTTCCTAAGGGACTATTCTCATGATTTCATTTATTGCTATACTATGTCAACAAATCCAATGGAAATTCATAATACAGCAATTAGCCTCATCCTCAATTACTTAACCTGTGTTTTACATGTACTGTCACATGATAAACCTCAGTTTGCTAGTGTGGTTTCTTTGTCCTTGCACATTTGTATATGGTTGGGGGAATGATGTGTGCAAGCAGTAGGACCTGTGCCCAGAAAAAGACTGAATGGAAGAGCTGTGTTCAGAGAGATAAGGATTCTGGTAGGAGTACTAATGTGATCTTGGAAGGTAGGATAGAGACTCAGGCAATTATAAGGGCCATGAGGTGATTTGAACAGAAATGGTGGAATGCGGCCAGGCTGATGGACCTGAGCAAAACAGAATTTAGAACTCCAACAGGCCTATTTTACAAGTGGGAAAAAGGCCAGATAGGGAAATGATCTGCTCCAGTTCAAATAGCAGAGTCAGTGCCATAGCTGGGTGTCATTAGGAGTCAATGGCTCACTGTGGCTGTCACCAGCTGTACTTCCTGGCCCCATTGGTATTTAATATATTTAATAACCTCTGAATCTATTGTAGAAGACAGGTAATGGGTAACTTTAATAATTAGTTATTCATTTCATGGAACGATCACTTGTTTTTTGTTTTTTCCCCCTCAGTCAATAATTTTTTAATAGAAGTTGCTAGGAAATGAGGATTTTTGTTTTGCAAACAATAACACACATGACATTATTTCCCTGTGTAGTTAGTGTTTTCAGAAAAAGGGAATAATTTGGTGAAAAAATGAAATGATAATGAATTACTTGTACTGATTTCTGTAACACAGGGTTGTATTAAGATCTCACACTTAGGTTTGACTTGTGACTGGGTGGGTTAGATTCACTCATGTGAAGAATTTTCACCATGCTATCTATGGAAACAGTGTCAAGATGGATACTGTCAAACTCTTCTTTAGTTCTTAGAAAAGTCAATGAGAGTGGACTTTCCAACATACGCTCCCACTGTTCAGCCTCAGATGGAATACATTATAAGCCTGTAAACCACACTTTAAGAAGACACATCTTAAAGGCTGGTTAAAGAAGAGCCAGAGAAAGAAAGCGAAGAGTCACGAGGCATATGGGAGGAAACCCAGAGCCAGTGGACTGCTCCCTTTTCCTCAAAGCCTATGTATTTATTTTTTATTGATTGATTGGTTGTTTTAATGACATTAGGGTCAGATACTTCAACAGGTCTTTAGGAAATACTGGAATGTTGTTTGGATTTTGAAATTACTTTCAGTAGAGAGGCAATGAAGTGTGGAGAGAGAGCAGTAACCAGGTGGCAGTGTTCTGAGGAGTAAATAAGAAGAGTGGAAATAGCTCAAGAAACCTACAAATCTTCTAGATCGATAGCTTTTCTCACAGTAATTTATTTCTCCCTTAAACTTACACTTGAGGGGGTCTTCAGCATTTGATTTTGCCAAAGGGATGGAGAAGCATTCAGGCTTGCATTGCTTTCTTTCTCTCCCCTCTGGATGGTCTCAGGCTCCTGCCTGCTTGTTCTGGCTTCAGGTTACTACTAAATAGTCAAGTTTTGCTCTGCAAATACTCCCCTAGGAGTTAAGGATGCTGATGTGATTTGGCCCCGTGCCACAAAGCCTCTGAAGAAGTCTCATCACAGATCCCCTTCAGTTGCCATAAAAACTGAAAGCGAAAAATTAAAGCCTGCCCTCTAGACCTACATTTTAAAATATTCCTCGTAGTGTAATCATAACTTTCAACATTGTTTGAGTGAGTCATAAAAGTAAGGTTTTGAACTTCTATATGCATAATTTTTCAATTTCTGGATAACTTTGTTCCATTTACCACTCCCTAAATAGACACAGTAATGTTTTCTGGTATTCTAGTTCATTTTCTCCTGTTTCAGTACATTTTATGCTGCTGTGTCAGAAGACTTCACACTGGGTAATTTATGAAAAGAGAAATTTTTTGGCTTAAAGTTCTGGAGGCTGAGAAGTCCAATAACAAGGCATCGGCCTCTAGAGAAGGCCC
>RJWT010003078.1:0-37879 GCA_004365215.1 Cuniculus paca | reverse complement strand
GTTTGGTTGTATTCTTTTTAAAAAAAAAAAGAATAGAGTAAAATCAATCAAAACAAACAATGAAAGCCATACAGGGTTTCTGAACCAGATAATTGGACATCCTCAATGGCTGCAATTATATATTTTGTTATCTTTAAAATAATTGTCCATTGCCATCAAGTATAATAAAATCAAACAAATCAGAATAAAATGAAACTATGATTAGTTTTTTAAAAGAAAGTGCCAGACTGTTTTTCCAAGTATCTACCATTTTGCACTCCTACCAGTAAGGTACAAGTTAATCCTGTTTATCTGTATCCTTCCCAATATTTGATGTTGTCAACATTTTTTATTTTAATCATCCTAATATGTGTATAGTGGTGTATTGGGGTTTAATATGCATTCCCCTAGTAGCTATTGAGATGGACACTTTGTGTAGCTATTTGCCATCTATATATCTTCTTTTGTGAAATATCTGTATCTTTGGTTTATGTTCTCATTGAGTTGTTGTTCTTTTTAGTCTTCACTATAGAGAGTTTTTATGTAGTCAAGATACTAGACCTTTCTCTGATATGTAGTTTGCACATATCCTGTCTTACTATAGACCTAGTGGTTTTTATACTCTTAACGGGGTCTTTCTCAGAACAAAATTTTAAGTTTAGAAGAATTCTAACTTACGATTTTTGTGGTTGTGTTTTTGGTTTTAAGTCTAATAATTCTTTACATAGTTGTAGGTCTCAAATATTTTTCCCTGGTGTTATTCTAAATGTTTTATAGTTTTATTTCTTGCATTTAATTGCATGACCCATTTTGAGTTAAATTTCTGCAAAATGTGTAAGGTCTGAGACAAGGCTTTTTTGTTTGGTTGGTTTTGTGTCCAATTGCTCTAGTACAATTTGTTGAAAAAACTATTGAGCAATAGTACAAGCTGTTGAATTGATTTTGTAAGTTTGTGAAAAATAAGTTGAGCCTATCTGTGTGGACCTGTTTTTTGGTCTTCTATTCTTTTACCTTGATCTGTGTGTCTTATCTTTCCACCAATGTCACACAATCACGATTATTAGTTACATAGTAACTCTTTAAATTCATCTACTTTATTCTTTTTTGAAATTGCTGTAGCTATTCTAGTCATTTTTGCTTTTCCATGTAAGTATGAGAATAATTTTTCTATACTTGTGAAGTAAAATGGTGGTAGGCTTTTGGTAGGATTCAATTATACCTAAATTTTGCAGAATTTGCATCTTTGCTTTGTTGAGGCTTCCAGTCCATGAACACAGTGTGTCTTATTTTATTTTATTTTATTTTATTTTATTTTATTTTATTAGCTTTGTATAGTTTTCAGCATATACATCTGTACATGTCTTTTTAGATTTATACCCACAAAGTACAAAACATCTTTTCATTTTTAAAATTGCTTTAAAAAGTATTCTAGTTTTAATTTTGCTATAATGTGTTCATTGCCAGTGTATAGAAATACAACTAATTTTGAATCTTTATCTTTACCTTGTGACCTTGCTAAACTCATTTACTAGTTCTAGGAATTTTTCTGCAGATCTCAAATCACTAATCTAGCCTTCCACTTAAGACACTGGGGGAAAAAGCAGCATATTAAACCTAAAGTAATAAGAATAAACAAAATAATAAAAATTAGATATGAAATTGAGTCAAGAGAAAACAATAGAGAATGTTCACCTCAGTAGATTCAGAAAAAGCGTTTGACAAAAGACACTCACAACTTGCATGATAAAGACACTTAAAACTAGAGAATAGACGGAAACTTCCTCAACTTCATAAAGAGCATCTATGAAAAATCTACAGCAAACACTATCAAATCAGTCTTCCGCATCTATCTACAGTGAAAGGAATGAAGTTGGGTCCCAACCTCATGTCATACATCATGATAAAATGAATTATAGATCTGTATGTAAGAGTTAAAACTATAACAACCCAAAGAAGTAAATGCTGAAGTAAATATTTATGACCATGGGTTAAGTAGCATCTTTACAGGTTCATATCAAAAATACAAGAAAAGAAAATTATAAAAAAGATCAAATGGACTTCATAAAAAAATTAACCTCCTTTTTTTTTTTTTTGCTGCAAATGATATCAACAAGAAAGTGAAACAGTAATGCACAGAATGGGAAAAAGACATTTGCACATCATCTACTTGATAAGAGATTTGTATTTGAAACGTACAAAGAAGTCTTAGTACTTATAACCCAAATAAAAAGACAAGCAAAGATGTCAGTAGACATTCCTCTATAGAACAGACACAAATGACTGGTCAGCACTTGGAAAGATACTCAGCATCATTAACTGTCAGGGAAGAGCAAATCAAAGCCATAGCATTTCACCACCACTAGGGTGGCTACAATCACAAAGATGATTAAAGCAAAAAACAAAACAAAACCCCAAAAAACATTCACTAGGATGTAGAGAAAGTGGAACCTTCATACGCCGATGGTAGGAATGTAACCCAGTGAGACCATTTTGGAAAATATTTTGGCAGTTTCTCAAAATGTTAAAAATAGAATTATCATAAAGCCCAGAAATTCCAATCCTAGTTAGCCAAGAGGGATGAAAGCCTATGTGTACACAAAAACTTGTACACCAGTGCCGTGACAGCACTGTGCATATAATTACCCAAGTGTGCAATAACTCAGATACTTTTAATTTGTGAATGGTTATTTGTGATACATCTGTGCAATAGCATATTAGGCAATAAAAATAACAAACTGCTCATACCACCTAGACTATTGATGGCTCTTGAAAACATTATTCTAAGTGAAGAAAGCCTATCAAAAAAGACCACATACACATTGCATGATTCCATTCATACAAAACTCCCAGAATGTGGCAAATCACTGAGACAGAAGTAGATTAAGGATTGTTAGGCCCAAGGAGGGGAGGGCAGGCTGAGTGCTAGTGGGTGCTGAGTTTCATTCTTAGATAATGAAGTTCTAACATCACATCGTGGTAATGATTGCACAACTCTGTTAATGTATTTAAAATCATTGAATCGTATACTTTAAATATTGAGTTGTAAGCCAGGTGAGTTATGTGCCGTGAGAGCTGCTGCCAAAACAGTTATGTTCCCTTCTGCACTGCTGCTGCTGAAAGTGTGTAAGATCGCCATTACCTCCTTTAATGTTCTTCAACAGAAACCAACACATTTGCCAGTGTAGTAGTCTAGAGGAAGGACTGTGTTACACTTTCCAGTGCAACTGACAGCCAGCCAGCAATATCCAGATACACCCTTGTTTTTTCTAAATGTGTTTGATTTGCGGTGACCAGAGCAGGGAAGCACTGGAGGGATCTTTAGGTCGATCATGCCAGGCATACTGATAAGCATCTTGTAATAGACAGTGCAGCCCCACACACCAGGTAAGTATCCAGCCCAAAATGTCAGGAGTGTTAACATAGAAAAACTTTTAGACTATAAATAGTATCTCGTTTTAGTTTATAGCTATTATCAAGGGTAAATATTTTCCATAGGAATACTGTTCATTTATTTCCTTGTAAATTTTCTGATCATACAATTAGTTCGTATTTCCCATCAATTTGTTTTTTAGTAAACATATTAACTGTTTACTAGTTTTCTTCCAGTAGTTTTCTTTCAAAATTTGGTTGTTTATATTAACTATCAAAATGTTCATTTTTCTGTGGATAAATTTATTTCTGTATTATATCTAGTTTAGGAAGTTCCTCCCCTGTTTACCTAGCTAACTTGTCCTCACTTAAGTAATTTAATTTTAATTCATTTCTCTTTACTGGAATTTGAAGTTTATCTTTTAGAATTTATTATAATGTATAATATGAGAAAAAATTTTTTTTGCTAAATAATAATGGCTGGTCTTTCTGCTTTTGAGGAGAAATTTCATACACAGAGCATATTTTAGGCCAGGTGGATTAGAAAAATATGGTAAATGCAGAATTTTCTGTTTAATTTATTACAGTAAAAGACACATTGCCATTAATCCTCACTTTGAACACACTTATCCCATTGTTCTTGCCACTTTCTGAAGCAGTTCTAGGCATCCTCTCTCTTTAGTTGTGCTGCTGTAGCTGCCTTAAATCAATGTAAAACATTGATTTACTTTTCGTGGTTAGTTTGACTTTGGGGAAAAGCCAGAAGTTGCATGCTGCCAGATCCAGTGGATAAAGTGGGTGAGGACGCATCTTGACATCTTTATTTGGCAAAAATTTCCATAAACATTTTAAATTGATTGAGCACATCGAGGTAGCCATGCAAAGACATACAGAGAACTTCCAGGACTGCTTCAGAAAGTGGCAAGAAGGATGTGATAAGTGTGTTCAAACTGAGGGGGGAAGCATTTTGAGAGGGGTGAGTGGCCATCTGACTTTAACTGTAGTGGTTATTTTTTATTTTTATTAAAAATGTTTACTGTAGTTTTTAACTCAGCTCACAATCTTCAAAAGGGAGGTTTCCCACAGGTTTATACAAAAGAAGGAAAGTATATTCACTTCATATATTCCTTAACTATAGAGTACAGTGATATTCCAGAAGGTACTTAGGTATTTATAACTTGCCTGAGTCAGAGCAGTAGTCACAGACATCACCATGTCAGACTTGCAGAAATATATAAAGAATTATCAAAACTGGAAATGGAAATTAGTTGCAGTTTGGGGTTAATAAGGCTTGATGTAAGAAGTTTTCTGATACGATCAGAGATGGAGAAAGTGACACTGGGTGTATGTATGCTATGTACATTTATTAAGAAGGAGACGCAATTTCAAAGAAGTTAAAAGTGGATGTCAGTTTATAACATACTACAAAATCTTTTGAGTCCCTGATAATGTCAGTTACATGAATGAATGGAAATAAGTCTAGCTATGTTCCTATTATTGTACAGATGGAGAATGAGTTAGATTCTGCTCGTTCTGAAATAGAACTCCTCAGGAGTCAGATGACAAATGAGAGAATCTCCATGCAGAATCTAGAAGCTTTGCTGGTGGCTAATCGAGACAAAGAATATCAGTCTCAGATAGCACTTCAAGAAAAAGAATCTGAAATTCAGCTTCTTAAAGAGCACCTTTGCTTGGCAGAAAATAAAATGTGAGTTGACTAGCAATTTAAGAACTTAAAGTCATATTCTTAATTTTTGGTACGTTATAGATTAGTGGAATGTTAAAGTGGAACTCTAGAGAATTTAACTTCCATTATTTGCCATTAATTAACCTGAGGGTCAGAATTACCGTGGTTTGCTTAAGATTTAGTATCATTATCTATTGTTTTTTTCTTGTCGGATATTTAATTGAACCATCTCTGCTGATTGTTTTCAGCAGTTTTGGGTGTAATAGAATATCTGATCTAAATTACTGCCTTTAGAAACCAGAGTGGAAGAAAGTAAGCACTCCACAAGCACCTGGTATTGATACCTTTCCATTTGTCACATGGTATGTCCTGGGTACGTAGGAGTATACACTGGGTACCTGGAAAAGCTGAATTCACAAAATTTCAAGCACTTTCTCAGACCGTTGATTCTGGCCTTTTGTGTTTGTTGTTTGTTTGTTTGTTTTAGAATCTTTGGCTCCACTAGCACTTTATTATGAGAACCCTGTCTGGAGATTTGTATCAAAACATCTGCCTGGATGGTGAATGTTTCTTTTATTAAACTTGGTTACTTTTTACAAAAACTGATGAGGTTCCTTAACCTTTATTCTTAGCTGTCTCATCTGTAACACTTTTTCACCCTCGCTACTCTGCCCTTGCATCTGAACCTGGGAGCTGGGGAAGCATAGAAATCATGGCCTTGGCAAGGCCATGCACTGGCAGGGTGCATTTCTCTCTGAAACTGCTCTTGGGTCCTAGCGGCTGTGCCTGAGTCATTCTGTTCAGTTACTGTAGCGGGGCTGTTGTGATACTTTGAACTGGTTCTGCAGGATCCCTTTCTCTAGCTGGGAGAAGGAAATCTGCCTGGGGAAGAGTGCCAAACTCCTACCATCAGAGGTACACTCTGTCTTAGACTGACTGGTACTATCACTTAGAGCTGGCTAGCATGAGTAAACTTTTGTGTTCTTAATCTTTAACGTCTAGATTTCAGCATTCTGTACTCCATCCTAAAAGCAAGCAAGGAGAATAGAGTGTTCTGTGCAAGCAGCATTCGTCTGTCATTATCTTCCTCATTATAGTGCGCCTTATCACAGGGGTTTTGACGCATTATTTAACCTTAAGGAAGATTCTGTTAAATTGGAGAGTTTTATGCTTGTGTTAATACATATGTTAAATTTTATTTTAAATATATATAAAGCACCAGATTGAATTAACATACACAAAATAGACTATACATAATGTGGTGCTGGTGAATTCCACTGTTACTCGATGATACTCTAGCACTGCTTAACAATTATGTAATAATGCTTCAAAGTGTTTTCATAAAAAATTATTTGTAATTAATGGATAGTGTAAATATGCATTATATTATCTATCTATAGATGCCTCATCTATGCATAGGGATACTGACATAGAAAATGTTTAAGTAATTGAGTGGGGACAAGGATTGTTGTGGCTTTTTAAAGAGGCTGGTTTACACATTTAATACATCTAAAATCAGCATCTTTTAGATATACTAATAAATCTGTCCCTAAAATCACAATGCGACTTAGATCTACCTAAGAAATCACTGTGAACATGGTTTAATACACTCTTAAGCCACAGCCATGTTTTAGATTTAATCAACTGTCATTCTTACCTCCATTTACACAGGGCCATCCAGAGTAGAGACGTGGCCCAATTCAGAAATGTTGTAACACAACTGGAAGCTGATTTAGACATTACTAAGCGACAACTAGGGACAGAACGTTTTGAAAGGTAAGTTTATTATCTATGCAGTGTTTACCCTGAAGTGTTGTTTCATAGGTAACAATAAGTTTTGGTTATTTCAGGGTGGTTAGATTTTGAAGTGTGTATTGAGCTACAGTTTTAATAACACCAACCTACAACATTTAAAAGCATCGCTATTTTGCTTCAGGGAGAGGGCTGTCCAAGAACTTCGCCGCCAGAATTACTCAAGCAATGCTTATCATTTGAGTTCAATGAAGCCGAATACAAAATGTCATTCTCCAGAACGTGCTCACCATCGATCTCCTGACCGAGGCCTGGATCGGTCCCTAGAAGAGTAAGTCCCATTAAGGATCCATTCTCTTGGGAATACAGAGCAGTACATAGAGTGAATGTTGGAGACAATGAGGAAACTCAGTGAACAGTCTACTGCTAGTCAAGATGCTAGGGAAGATCATTGTTGCATCAGCACCAACGATCCCACTGTCCTGTGACACCTCTTTATAGTTGTCTCCTCCATCCCTATCAACTGGCCAAATACTTTCTTCTCCAGCTCTATAATTTTGTCATTTTGAAGATGCTATATAAATGGAATTATACACTGAACGTAATCCTTTGGAATGGCCTTCTTTTGTTCAGCACAATGCCCAGGACATCCGTCCAAATTATTGAATACATCAATAGTTCATCCTTGTTTATTGTTGCATAGTATTCTGAAATATTAATATGCCAAAGTGTGCAAAAACTAAGTGAAAATCCATTTTTCTTTTAAGAAGCTGGGAAAAAACTTTAAATACTACTGAAGTAAATGCTAGAATATATTTTTCCATCTGCTTAAGTAACTGAGTTAAAATATGAATCTCTGTAATTTTTTTTCTCTTACAGGAATCTTTGCTATAGAGATTTCTGACACGCAAAAAGATTCTTCCCATCCTTGGAAAGGTCAAAATTACAGATGGATTTTTTTTTTGCTATATGATTGCATTTATCTTTTGAATGCTTGACAATGTTAAATGTATTTATTAATGTTGTGCCTCTGAGTCTCTGTTCTTGTGTGCCATATCGCAGTGATCGGAGATGACGTATACAAACAAAAATGCATATGGCTGTCTCTATCCATGCAATAATAGTGAGTGCAAAATCTGCTCACTTTATTGGACACTGTTTTGTTAACTATCCGGAGTAAATAAAGAAGCTTAAAAAAGAGGGAAAAGTGTTTTTACAAAACTGATTTCCTTTCCTTCCTTGGTATCTCAAGTAATTGGTTGGTTAAATATTTTTCCTTTTGATTTATGGTATCATGGCTGGAAAAGTTGTGCCAAAACAGCACAATTTACCAGTAGTGGCCTAGGATCCAATATTGCTTTTTGGAACCAACCTGACATAAATTCCATGCCATAATCTGACTTCAAAGCAGCAGAAACTAGGAGTGTGTCAGGATTTTAAATCCATACTGTTGTACCACTCAAAGACTAACATGCGTTTTCTACAATTGTGTTTACTCCTACTATTTTTAGAAAGGTAGGTGAAGATATATGTCAAGAATGTAAGATTTTTAAAAATCTGTATTTTTAATAAGTTTTCCTTGAAACATTAAAGTACTATAGTTAACTTAATTGCCGTTTTTTTTTACCCACCCCGGTGTGGCTGTGTGTGACCTAAAGTGACACGGTTCCTCCTTGTCCTCCCAAATCTCCTAAATCTAATCTGGTGATATTATATTCTGAATGCTACTGTATTTTACTGCTATTCTTGCCATTTTAATAAAAATACAAGTGCTATCATTAATAGTATTCATATGATGTAGACAGTTTTTCATTTTATCTAGTGATTATTCAATGTGGCTATCATGATGTAGGATAGTGCCCTGATTTAGGTCTTATTGAATCATTAACACTTTGATATTTTACTATAATTTATGCTATAAATTTACTTTGAGTTTTAAAAACCGTCAAGTCTATTGTATGGTTTAAGAAAATCAGCTGGTTGTGGTGGCGCACACCTGTAATTCCAGCACTTGGGGGACTGAAGCAGGAGGATCATTGTGAGTTCAAGACCAGCCTGAGCTACCAAGTGAGCTCAAGGCCAGCCTGAACGGCATAGTGAGACCCTGTCTCAAATAGACCAAAAAAAAAAAAAAAAAAACAGATAATCATTGCAGATTGGTAAAAATAAAGTAAGTAATTTAAGATGCCCACTTTATGAAGAATAATATGTAAAAAAGAATTTTAAAGAATAATATGTAAAAAAAAAGTAGTTTGTGTTAATAGTAAATAAAATACTGACATATATGCAAAATAACCTTTCCTAGGTGACTTTATGATCTTGGTACTAGATCATCACAGCATTAATTTTACTCTGTTCACCCAAAAGAATTGACAGAGCTGAGTGTCACCTATGATATGCACTGAACATATTACGTGTAGAAGGCATTATGTTAGGAGGAGGCATGAAAGAAACAGGAATAAAGTAAGAAAATATTGTCATGCTTGATTAAAAGTATACTATGCTCGTGCCATTAATTACAAATACAGTACTTAAAAGAAAAATTTCATCATGTAAGGGGCCAATATTGTCCAAAGCTAAGAGACACTTCAATTTTGTTCTGTATTGAAACTTGAAAGAAAAAATTGTTTTATTAATGTAGTGTTTAAGCACATGTATTATTTTACACGAGATTATAATTTCTTACTATAAATATTTAATGGCCTGCTGATATGGTAGAGACTATCTAATACAAACACAACACCAAAACTGCATTAAAGGTTTTCTTTCTTGGATTACAGAGAAAAAAATCTGAAAAACAGCTCTCAGGTCTCGAGAGTTATGTTGAATATGAAACGTCTACTCCTGCTGAAGTAAAGGTGTTTTGAAAGAGAATTACTGACCCTCTGAGTAATTTAAATACAGAATCTATTGTATAAAAAGCTTATTTTGAAATTCTGTGCACCACCAGAATTCTTTTAGTTTTGTTTTCTTTTTCGTTCCTTTTTTCTTTCTCTTTCCCTTTCCTTTATCTGAGCCATCATCCAGCTTTCCTTTGAAAGTAGAAGCCTGAGGATCTATTCCGAAGGTCATCGGCTATAGTCTCAAAAGGAACAGGTATTATCTTTTTGATCTTTAAAATATTACTACTAGTGTTCATCCATTATTATATTTTATCAACAATAAGCATAGTGAATTAATTAAATATGTTTAATAGTAATATCAGCTCCATAAAACAGATTGGAGTCAATTAAAAATATTAGTGATATAAAGAAAGTTAAAAGTGATGTAAAGTACAAACAAGAATATGAGTGGAAGCCAAGATTCGAAGTCAGTTGTGATTGCTAAGCAGTTATTTCTTCAGAAGTTATTTGAAATTATGCATCCAATTACTTAAAATGTATTTTAAAATATTCTCATAAGAGTCTGCTACTTTCTTCTTTCCTGTCTTCCAACACATTTTCTCAGTTCTATGACCTTTCATAGAATCCCCTCAGCTCCCCAGATGCCACTCCCAAAGTAGCAGTGTTGCATAATCAGAAATAGTTTACACTCAGTTTAGAAGCCTTATTTACCTTTATGAGGTAGAATGATGGCTGCCAGTTGAAAAAAAAAAAAAAGAACCTTCAAATTTATGTATTTGTTGTCTTTTTGGTAAGAGTAATCATAGATTTGTGAGTGGCACAAACTCCTATTTAAATTCAAATCATAAGCTATCAGAATATAACTTCTTAGACTTTTGTTAGCTCAGAACTTTTCAAGTGAAGAAAAAACTCTGGCCTCCTACTGTGAAAAATAAAAAGCTCAAGACAATTGGGCCACTTTTTCAAGTCCCAAAATATGCTGATGCTTTGCTCCCTAACTTGTTTCTATATAACCAGAGCAAGTTAAACTAATTATCTTTAAATGTTCTGAAATTTCCCAATTAAATTTAAGAATGCTTAATATTTTCATAAAAGAAGAGTTATATAAAATTCAAAACATTATCTTAAGATTTTATGATCTCTACAAAATACTGAATCTCACTCTCTTTATTAATGTCCTTTGAATTAACTCGATTCAGAAAACATCACTGACAAGATAATACATGATAGGTCAACCTGAACTTACTTTCTGTTTTTCTTTTTGTGCTACTGGGGACTGAACACAGAGCCTTCACGCTGAGTTACGCCTCCAGCCCACTTTTATATTTTATTTAGAGTCAAAGTCTCGCTAAGTCGCTAAGTTCCTCAGGGTAGGGTCAAATTTGTTATCCTTCTGCTTCGGCCTCCCAGAGTGCTTGGGATTACAGGCTTTCAATAAATTATTTAATTGAAAAGGTATTCCTTGGTTTTTTAAAGTAATATGTGCATATATTAGTGCATTAGAATTCAGAAAAGAGTTTTTTGTGATGATAATGTTATGGAACCAGAGGGTATTTTTATAATCCTAACATCAGGCCACTTCTTTTAGGTGCTCCTTAATGTTTTATGTTTAACAGAACCAATAAATTAAGTAACATTTACAATTGCATGATAAATATCCAATTTAAAATATTCAAGTATGAACACATACTAATTGGACACCTTCTATTAGGCAAGAACAATGCAAAATACTCATAAATAATAGTTCTTAATCCAGAGTATAGCTTTATGACTCAATTTCAAAGAATCTGAAACTGTTCTTTTTGAGTTTTGAGGCCTAACTTAAATTGGTGGTCATTATATTTATATTATTGTCTTAGTTACTTTTCTCTCATTGCTGAGACAAAATACCTGACACCCAGTTATAGAGGAAAAAGTTTATTGAATTCAGTTTGTAGAGGTTTCAGTCCATAATTGATTGGCTCTAAGGCAGGATGACATGTCAGACAGGCATCACAGAGGAGAAGCAGTTCATGGCAGGCAGAAGGCAGCAAAGCAACAAAGAAAAGATAAAACCTCTTTGTGTCCCTTATATTGTATGTAGGCTACCAGGATTAGGGTGGTCCCAAACCAATCAGTGGACTGATTTGATAATCATTTACCCCTAATCCTGGCACCCTAAATCCTAGCATTGCACCATGAATCAGTCAGTCACACACTCTAGATTCTGAATAGGCCCCACCTATGACTGCATGAGGCTTTGGGGGGACATCTGGACACAGCCATGACACTTAAATTATTTTACACTTTTCACATATTTCATTTTTTTCTTGTAGGGTTAGCACAATTTAATTATGCTGCTTCATTTGATTTCCTGTGGTCATAGATGATTTCTGTAGTATTATAGAATTTTTCTCTTCTGGCATTACATTTTGTCCCTTTGCTTTTTACATATTATAATAAATGGCCTTTATAGTCCGTATTACTGAAATGAATTGTCTGTGTTTGTATGCGATAGTGGTAACTTCAAAGCAGTTGTAGTAAATCAGATTTGGGTTGCTCTGTGATGAATATGTTCTTTAAACAGACCCAGTCCTGTCCTCACAAGATATTATGAAAGGGTATTATCAAAGAACCTACTTGATCATCTGTTGACTGGTATATTTTTATAGTATCTATGGCATTTGTGAAGTTGTTTAGAGGTGTACTGTGTACTATAATTATTTATACATCTTCATATGCACTCAAGCAATTTGGAATACATTGCCTAATAGATGTCAGTCTGGAACTGCTTTCAATTTTTATCTTTAATGTTGATTACTTAAGTTATTTAATTTTATAACATTTATGAAATGTTTGCAACTTCTAAATTCAAGAGTTTAGAATGGTGTCAAGCATGTAGTAGTTTTCAATAAATGTTAATTGTTGCTACACTGTCTTCATCATTTATCCCATAGAGAAATTGGAAAGGACATAGAGAACTCTATGTTCTCATTCATTGATTATTTAAAATACTTAGGAGTGAATTTCTCAAAATTACTAAGCATAGCAGAGCTATGACTCACTAAAAATTCTAGTATATCTTGAATTATACAATTTAAACTGTTTTAAATCTTTATATGTTCTTGAATATCATAAATATCCATTGGAGATAAAAACACCCAATAAAAATGTTGCAAATCTCTCACAATAGAAAAGCCAATGATTTTGAGTGAAATTCTTATATATTAGTATTATCTCTTTACCATGCTTTCCCAGATTTCTTGGCTCAATACGACAGCATTTGCATGAGGGAGGTCTGGCCAGACTGATGCTTGTAAGCACAGCATGTGAAATATTATTTCCTGAGCTAACATCATTAAATGACATAATGCTAACAGACATGGTGAAAGGTAAGTCCGAATGCAGTTGTGCTGTCTTATGTGGAGAAGCATCTTCTCTGTGACCCCACTGTTTCAGTAATACACTCATTATTTCCTCCAGTGTGTATATGGTGGTAAAATGGTCTCACTATGTGATGCCATTTGCCACGTTATGGTGCAACAAGAAGACCCTCACCACAGGACAGGGCCTTTACATTGGACTTCCAGCCTCCACAACTGTGAGAAATAAATTTCTTCCCTTTACAGATTATCCACCTAGTGGTATTCTGTCATAACCACGGAAAACAGAGCAAAACACCATTCGAGTAAAAGTGATACAGACATTCCAGTTGATTATGGGTTTGATGTAAGCCAATGAAAATGTGGCTAATGCTGTTGTTTATTAAAAAAGAAATAAAGTGCTCATTACAAGAATAACTTCGCTGTGATCAATTTGTTTCTATGAGACAGTGCAGGGACAGGTGTTAACCAGGGGTGGAGACTGGCAAGGTAGGTAAGTCAGAACAGGAAAGTCAACAGACCACTAAGTCCTCACTTTCTCTTGATACCTTTCAACTCTTCAGCTGTTAGACTGAAAGATACACAAAGGCAGAGCCCTGTCCTGTTCACTGCTCTGTCTGCCACACCTTGATTACCACACTTCCTAGATCCTGGTTCACTATCTGTTGTTAGTATGAACAAATGCGTGTGGAATCCAATTCCTTTACTTCACATGACTGTATAGATATATCCCAGCAAAATCAGGATACTTGCTGTTTAGAAATATCCCTGTTATTTTCATACCTTGTGCCTTACTCATGCTAATCCTGATTCCTGGATTGCATTTCTGATCTCTTGCTCATAAGAATCCTACTTGGTTTGTATAAAATCCCCTTCACATTTGTTAAATACTTGTGTTCTATTTAATTGGGTTACACAGATAGGCTCAGAGTCAAGTTCAGGAGGCAAATAAGCAAGTAGAAAAATAGATAAATAGTATGATTAAGCATATACAATTTGCTCTAAAAGAGTAGAGAAAAGATCTCTAAGATTAAGGAAAGGTACCTGCAAAGAGCAAGTATTAGGTGAGCTGAGTCATGAAGGATAAAGGAGAACTGTGTTCTAGCAGACGCCAGTGCAAGGAAAACAGCCAAGGTCTGAAGGAGTTCAGCAGAGGCTGGGTAATATAAATAATTCGGTAAAAGTAGAGCATAAGGTGTGAATCTGGACTAGGGAGGGGAGAGGTTAGGAAGAACCTTGTGTGACAGGCAAAGGAGCGACAAATTCATCCTGAAAGCCATTGGGAAGTTCAGAGTTCCACTGTAAAATTTTAACTAGAGGAATTCAGTTTTCCATTGTTGAAAGATTGCTATAGATGTGGGATGGGAGTGGAGACAGACCAGTTGAATGGCTATTGCTGCAAGCCCTAAAACCAAAATAGCGGGAATAGGGAAGTATGGCAGATTTCAGAGATACTCAGCAGGTAGGGCTTGGTAAGCAATTGGATGAAGAAAGTGAAAGATTTTAACAAGATTTCCAGCAAAGGCAACTGCAGGAGCTCCAATGCCTAAAAATGAAATATCAAGGAATAGTGACATTGGTACTGTTACATACTTATGTTGGAGACAAGGGTTCTAAAATAACCTGCTATAAAACATAAGAATTGTCTTGGGGGAAAAACAGGGATGGGAAAGAGGCAGGCTGAGGATTCTTGTCTTAACAACCAGTTTGAATCTTAGGTAACTTTTATAAAAGTTAAAATGAATAAATACTGTTCTTGTTTTCATTTGTGTTAAGGTAAGAGGTGAAAGACAGGGCTGGGGATTTAGCTCAGTGGCCTAAGCACCTGCCTGGCAAGTGCGAGGTCATGAGTTCAATCCCTGTGCTGCAAAAAAAAAAAAAAACAGCAACTAGAAAGCTTTTGAAATTTTCTGTAATCTCATAGGGCCTAAATTATTTTATCCTTTTCTGACCCTTTCATTAAAATGCTTACATTTATAGGTATTAATCGTATAATGTCTTTATTACATTTTTATACATGTTTACATTTCCTAATAAATTTTGAATATTTTGAGGGAAAGGAACATGTTTTGTACATTTCTGTCTTGATCTCCATCCCTCCCCTACTCAAAAAATGCTTTATACATGACATAATCTCTAAACATATGTTAAAATATATGAAATATGTATGAAAATAATGTTGATTTGTTTTGGCTTTATAAAACAGGGATACTGTTTCTAAGTTTTTCTATCTCTCACCATGCTGAAAATGTAGCTAAATGCTTAATAAATATTAGGATGATTGATAGGCACAGTATCAGAGCTCTACATTTTGAACAAAATAACCAGTTTATGTGGGCCAAAGCTGATTGTTCAAAATAACCTCCATTGTTCTGATGTGCTAGGGAAATAAAGTGTAACTGAGTTGTATATTTTCTGTTTTTAAAACGTTAATGACTATTTTCTTAACAAATGTTCACTCTTACTTGTACACATTGGTGTCTATTTGTGGTGTTTTTGGGTGCTTTTCCAATTCTGATGTGGAGAACATAAACAATTTGTTCCTGTCCCTCAGAACATTTTCTCTGAGTTTCGTCTGTCCTTTTCCTTCCAGTTTTCTAGTGGCTTTATGGAGATAAAATTCATTTACCATATAATGTACCTATTTAAAGTGTACAATTCAGTGGTTTGTAGCATATTCACAGAATTGTGCAGCCCTCTGTACAATCTAATTTTAAAGAATGTTTTTGTCATCAAAGAAGAAATCCTGCACTCATTAGTAGGCACTCATTCCCCATACACACCTTCTGTCCTAGGAAACTACTAATCTACCTTTCGTCTCTATAATTTATCTAGTCTGGATATTTCATATAAAAGAAGTCACACAATATATGGTATTTTGTGCCTGGCTTATTTCACTTAGCAGAACATTTTCAGGGGCTCTCCGTGTTATAGCAGATATTGGCACTTCATTTATCTTTATTGCCAGTTGATATTTCATTGTATATGTACATTACATTTTGTTTATCCAACCACCAGTTGATAAACCTGAGTTATTTCTACCGTTTGGTTACTGTAAAGAGTGTTATTAATGTAAAAAATCTTCATATGGACATATATTTTCAAAATTCTTGGGTATATACCTACAGATGGACTTGCTGGGTAATAAAGCAAGAGTTTTAAGTACTACAAAATGTTTTCCAGAGCACTTATACTATTTTACATTCTTATGAACTGTATATGAAGATTCCAATTTCTCCATATTCTCTCCAACACATTATTATCTGTGTTTTTTATTATAGCCATTCTAAAAGGTATTAAATGTTTGGCTTGGGTTTGAATTATCCTACTGGTTATTGATGTTGATCATTTTTTAATGATTTTAGCCAAAAGGCTGAGAAGTAATCCAAGAGTTTTATAACTTTATCTCTTTAGATCTATGATCCACTTTGAGTTTTTATAGATGCAGATATAGATACAGATGTAGATATAGTTACAGTCTGAGGAAGGAATCCAAATTCTTTCTTTTCCTTATGGATATCCACTTACCTGAACATCATTTTTTTGTAGAGACCATTGTTTTCCCCCACTAAATTGCTGAGATACCCATATTGAAAGTATATTGTTCATAAATTTGATAGTTTATTTCTGGATGCTCAATTCTATTCCACTGATTTGTATGTCTCTACACCAGTAATACTCTCTTGATTACTGTAGCTTTGCAGTAAAATTTGAAATCATAAAGTGCAAGTCTTGACATTTTATTCTTCTGTTCTCAAGATTTTTTGGGGGGGTGCTATGCTGGGTCTTTTAAATTTCCATGTGAATTTTAATATCTGCTTGTCAACATCTGCAAAACTGTTGTGCAGATAAGGTAAGAAATTCTTAGGATTTTCATTCATGTCATTTGCAAATAGAGACAGTTTTACTTCTTTTCTAAAATGTGTACCTTTTATTTATTGTTCAATGATCAGAAGACCAGAATGTTGATTGAAATACAGAGAAAAACCAGGCTTAGGAGGTTTCAGTTGGAAAATCCATTAGCAGTTGGACTACAGATTATGGGTATTACGATCTGTTTTACCCATGTCCTGAGACTCTGTGGAAGACTGAGATTAAGGGCAGCCAACTGATTAATTATGCTATGGCATGGGTAATTCTAGTGACTTTTAGCTGAGAAATAGGAGCAAAAAGCTCATTTGAACAGCTATCTGTTTCCCCAGAATGGAAGACCTGCAAAATTGGTACATAGGAAAGCATGGTTGCTGAAAGGAGTAGCATTTTTAAAAAGCCAAGATCCAGGCATGGTGGTGCATGCCTGTAATCCCAGCACTCAGGAGGCTGAGGCAGGAAGATTACTGCAAGTTTGAGGCCAGCCTAGGCTACCTAGTGAGTTCAAGGCTACGTAGTGGAACCCTGTCTCAAAATACCAAAAATAAATAAGCAGAAGTAGAGGTACTTTGCACCTGGAGAATAGGTGGGGTGTGTTGGGGGCATCTCAGGAATCAGCAAGATCCCACCTGTCTCAGTATCAAGGATTCAAACTTTTATTTGAGAATAGAGTCCTATAGCAACCTGCATGAGAAGAGCTGCCTAATGAATTTGGTTCACCAGGATTTGGTTTACAGTGCTCAGCCACTCAGGCACTTGGAGGTCTCTGCAGCAGTGGTTCTAGGGGGTCCAGCTACTGCTTGAGTTGCCCACAGTCCTTGGCATCATTTACATGGTTTAACAGGCATTCAGGATGCAAGTGTTGTGGGGGCAGAGAGGCTTCCATCCAGACTTTATAAGAAGGCCTGGAAGTCCAGGCAGTTTGCTTCTGAAGGGTAGGGTATAAAGCTATACGACAATGAAGCTGAAAGTGCAGAGGAGATCCCAGGAAGTTGGAGATGCTAGGAAAATGGAACATCTGCTGAGAAAAGCCACAGGCATTGAGCAAAGCCAGTCTGAGAAAGTGGCATAAGAACTGCAACTGGCAATGCCATAGGCATTGAACTTTGTAAGCCCTTTCACATCTTGTCACAACTTGCTCCACATGCTGGACACAGAACTACAGGATTTAATGTTTGCCCCGCTGAACTTCCATCTTGCTGTAGTCCCATTCCTTTCTTTTTTTATTTTTTTATTTTTTATTTTAAAGAGGATACAACAAAGGAAAATAAAACAATAAAACCAATCAGAACAAACCAGAGTAAGTCATACAGGACTTGACAACATTACAAAATCAACAGTAGTTACCATAATGCCTTTTGTTGTCTTCAAAATAGCTGCAGATACTTTTGGACACAGTAAAATCAAACAGAACAGAATAGAAGAAAAACAGTAAAAACAATGGATACAATAAAAGACTACAGTAAATTCAAAATGGCTACCATATATATGTTACTATCATTGAAATAGCTACTATTGTCACTGGGTATAACACAAAGCAAGAGAGAATAAAAGCCAACCCAACCAAACAATATATGATATAGGACTTCAGAGTGAGACTATAGGGCATCAACAATGGCTACCACCCTCGGAAGGAGACCCCTCCTAGATGCCACGCTGCATATTGCTATCTTCTGAATAAATGATCAGACCATTGGCCCTAAACCTACAAGGCCAGTGAAACACCAAAGCATCACAGGCTTTCAATTGCATTTCACCTTAATAACTATCACTAGAGCCTGTGTTTCTCTGGATCCGCCAGTCGCTTGGGGGAGGGGGTTGACACTTGTTTGCCAGCCCGTGAACCTGAAGGAACTGGGATCTAACTGTCCCCCCTGCCAGTGGGGGCCCACGGGGAGAGGTTTGGCTTTTGGGATCCAGGGGTGGGATGTTATGATTTAGGTCAAGCATGACACCCAGAACTCTTGTGGGCTCAGAGAAGGGCTTTTGAGATGTGACTGGGTCATGGGGACACTATGGCTGACATGCTGTTGGGAAGCGGGGCCTCATCTAAAGAGATGGGTCTGCCTTCTAGCTCCTCTCTCTCTGCTTCCTGGCCATCATGACATGGTAGCTTTCCTCTGCCTGGTCCACACACCATGTCATTTCTATCTAGAGCCCACTGAATGTGGACTGAAACTTCTAAAACTATGAGCCAAAATAAATCCCTCCTCCTTTGAGTTGTAGATGTTGGGTATTGTGTACCAATGATGAGAAAGTAACTAGAACTTTTAATAATCTGTCATCTGTTGCTGGATCTGGTTTGGTAGGTAATTTTTTTGAGATTTTGTATCTAACTTCATAAATGATATTGCTCTGCAGTTTTCTTTTACTGTGATGACTTTTTTAAAAAAATTAGGTAATACTAGCTTCATATAATGAATTGTAAAACAGTTCTTTCTTTTTTATTTTCTGGATGAGTTTATGAAGAATTGGTGTTAATTCCGTATGTGTTTGGTTAAATTCACCAGTGAGGCCATCTTTGCCTGGGCTTTCCTTTGTGAAAAGTTTTTAAATTACTAATTTATAAAAATTCTTTTATTATTTTAAGTCTATTTTGTTTATATTTTTAGTTAATTTTTCGTTTCTATACTTCAAGGTATTTCTTAAATCTATTTAACTTTTCCAGTTCTTCTTGGGTCTGTTTTGGGAATTTGTAGCTTAGGAATTTATTTCATCTAATTATCTAATTTGTTGGCATAAATTGCTCACCTTATTCTTCTATATTATTTAATTTTTTGTAAGTTTGTAAGATTTTTTGTAAGATTGATATCTCCTATTCTGATTTTAGAAATTTGAGTTCTCTATCAGTTTTTTTAATATTTTGAAAGGACTAACTTGTGGTTTTGCTGATTTTTTTCTCTATTTCATGTAGTTCCACATAATCTTTATTTGTTTCTTCCTTCTCCTTGATGTATGTGTAATTTTTCCTTTCCCTTTTACAGTTTCTAGAAATGAAATGTCAAGATACAGATTTGAGATTACGAATATATATGTATATATTTATAGTTATAAACTTACTCTTAGCCACTGTTTTAACTACATATCATACATTTTTATTTTTTTATTCATTATGAAATATTTTCTAATTTCTTTGTGATTTCTTCTCTGACTCATTTATTGTTCACCAGTGTTTTATTTAATTTCCAGAATTCTTCAAACTTGCTTCTGTTTTCTTTAACTTCTAACTTCACTCTGTAGTGGTCAAAGAACATACCTCATGTGGTTTCAGTCTTTGAAATTTATTCAAGTTTGTTTTTGGCTTAATACATAGTTTATCCTGGAAAGTCTTCTATGTACACTTGAGAAATTGTATATTCTACTGTTTGTGTTTGCAGTGTTTTATGGATGTCAATTATATCTCGTTGAATTGTAGTGTTGTTCAAATATTTTATTTCCTTGTTGATCTTCTGCCAATCGTCCTCTCCATTATTTAAAGTGAAGAGTTGAAGTCTTCAAGTATACTGTCAAATATTATTGTTTATTTTCTAACTCCAGACCTGTCAGTTTTTGCTTCATTTTCTGGGTCTTCATAGTTATGTGCGTAAAATGTTTATAACTGTTATGTCTTTTGATGTATTGACCTATGTATAAAATCTCTCTTTACCTTTAGTAGCATTTGTTTGTGTGTGTGTGTGTATGTGTGTGTGTGCCTGTGTGTGTTTTGCTAGGGACTGACTCCAAGTCCTCATGAATTCTAAGTATGTGCTGTACTGAGCGACATCCTCATTCTTATAATAGCATTTTTTATTTTGTCAAATGTATTATATTTCTGTGTCTTTTAGGCCCAATAATAATTATATGCATGTTGTTTTATATAAATGCTTTTTAAAATCAGTTAAGACAATAAAGGAGAACTTCAATCATAGTTTTTCATAATTGCCTGTATACTTGCTTTTACTTGAAGTCTGATTTTGAGCATATTTGAATTACTCTCTCTTGTCACTTGCTGTCATCCTGAAGAGCAACTTCTAGCATTTCTTGTTTGCCGCGAATAAATTCTTTCCATTTTTGTGTAACCAGAATGTGTTTTCATTTTTAGAGGTCATTTTTCAGGAGATGAGAATCCGGGTTGACAAGTTTTTTTCTTTTAGCACTTTAAATATGCCATCCCGCTGATTTCTGACCTTCATTGTTTCTGATGAGAAGTAAGCTGAACCTTCCCCATGTAACAGCTGAGATATCAGCTGTTAATCTTGTTGGAATACATACTGGGTCATTTTCCTCTAGCAGTTTCCAAGGTTTTTCTTTTTCTTTCAGCTTTAGCATTTTGACTATGATACGTGTTTTTTTGTGTTTATACTACTTGCAGATGGTTGAACTTATTTCACATGTATATTAATGTTTTGCAACAACTTTATAACTTTTTAACCATTATTTCTTCAAGTATATTTTCTACTTCATCTTTTTCTCCTGTCCTTTTACATTCTTATGTATCCATTGGTGAGATGAATGGTATCCCACATTTTTTTGGTATGCCATCTTTCTTTGTCCACCCCCCCCCCGTTTTTCAGATTGCTAATTTTCCATTGACTTTTCTTAATGTTTGCTGTTTCATCTCTCTGCCACTGCAACTATTGATTCCATCTAGAAATTTTTCATTTTGATCATTGTATTTTTCAACACTAGAATTTCCAATTGGTTCTTTAAAAAAATAAGTTCTAGCTGTTGTTGATATTCTTTATTTTACAAAACGTTGTCATTGTACCCTTTCTAATTCTTTAAAAAATGATTTCCTTTAGTTCTTTGAAGTCTTTGTTTGTTAATCCCAACAGCTGGGAACCTTAAGTTTTATTACCTTTTTTTCTTCCAGTTGCTCAGTAGTCAAGCTCCTCATACCTGTATTCTGCAAGTCCTTCCTCGTTGTTTTTTAAGTATCTTAATTTACTTTTTAGAATTTAAACTGAACTTTCAGAGTAGATTTTCCTTTTTCTCTTTTTTTAAGTTTTTTTTTCTACAACTGCTGTTGAAAATAGAGGAGTATGATGATAGAAAGTATCGGCCATTGATGAGGGGAGGGATAAACAGGTTCAGATAGAAGAGTATTTGCACATGATGTTCACGGATAAAAGGTCCCAATTCAAGGATACTAGAAGTCCCTTGGATTGTGGATTGTGGTTGGAGACCTCTTCTTCATTATTCTCAGCAAGGGAAGCAAAGGGGTGTGACATGGGAAGTCAGATGAGGGGTGGGTAGAAGCTGAAGTTGAGAACATTTCTAGAGGCAGCTGATGTCACTAGAGATGATCTCCTTATGAGAAAGACCAAATTTTCAGCTGGTAAGTGGGTATCAGTGTTTTTTCTGAACCCCTTTCCTTTCTAAGTGTCTGTGATCTAGTACTGAGGGAAAACCTCTGTCTCTTTTTGTTTTAAATGTTTGGTGCTCTACTTACAGGAAGCTTTGCATCATAGACCTACACATTTAGTAAAATGGAGACCAAATCTCATAAAGCTTCAACAAAAAAAGACAAAAATTATATGCTTTTGTCCCTAAGTAAATGAATTATATTTTATGTTTATTGTGCTTTTAGAGTTAATGGTATATACACACATATGTGCATACACACACACACACACACACACACACACACACACTGCACCACTGGGGAAGATGTCTGACCAAGATAAATATAGTTTCATGTTTTTAAGGTTTAAGAAGAAAAAAATTTATCTTCTGTTACCTACTTATTTGTGTTTTGTTCAACTCAATTTAAATTGGTTTTATTGCTGCTGAAGAGATATTACAGTAATTATCAAAACATTTGTATCATCTCTTAAATTATAGCATCTAATATAACAGAGATGGCAGTTTGCAATATTCTGAAGCAGAAGACTTTAAACTTTGCCATCTTATACCTCCTCAATTTCCTAATAGGCTACAGAATCTAATAGATTGATGATAAAAGTCAGTTACTTTAATGTTTTTCCATCAAATTCAGGGCAATTAGAAATAAACTGCTAAGATTGAAAGCTAAAATGTCCCACAACAATCTCACATACTCAGAGATGGGCCTTTTGAAAGGTGATGGGATTATGGGCGAATATACTCATCAATGGATTAATTCATTGATGAGCTCATAACTCAATGTGCTGTTAGGTGGAGGGATCCAGTCAGAAGAGGCGGGTGACTGGGGATCTGCCGTTGGAGGGTGCATATCTCTCTGTGACTCCTCCCTCCTGTTTCTGCTTCCTGCTACCATGTTTAAGCAGTTTTCCTGCACTGTGCCTTTCTAACTATGCCATTTTTGCCAAGGACCCAGGTGAACCATGCATGGACAAAACCACCTGAAACATGAGCCAAAATAAACCTCTTCTTCAATTGCAGTTGTCAGGTATTTTGTCCTAGCAGTAGGACAGTGACTAATACACAAGCCTCACTCAAAGGCAGCTAATTGACTTCATCTGTCCATGTCTGTGCTTCAGGATAATAACACTACACAAGCAGGCTTTGGCTTACATCTGATTAGAATAATAGAATCAGGAAGATGGCTCATGGTTGTTTCTGTCTTTATTTTCAAAGGAAAATATTTTTTATCTGCAGTTATATGTAAGATCACAATGGCATTTGCTTTCATATAGATCTTCCTGTTTTTCTATTACTGGATTATTGTAATACTTTTCACTAATTCAGGCCTCAGCAACTTTCCTATAGATTTCAGTAAATACTTGTTGCATGAACGAATGAGCAAATGGTTTCCCTCAAGACGTGCCTGTAACTAAGCAGTTGCTGAAATTGCCTTCCAGCACAGTTGGTCTTTACATGTTTCCTGTGCTGTGCCAAATGACTGATAAACTGCACACCTGCACCTGACGGTGTAGACCACTGAAGGAGTGCTTCAGTTGCATTTACGTTATTCCTCTTCTCTCTGCCCGTGAAAGCTTTTGAAATGTGATTTAAAATATTTTATTTGAAAGCACAACATAGCTTTAATAAGTTATGTAATAATTTGTATAATTGCTTATTCAGGAAAAAGCACAAAGTGGTCTTTGCAGAATGGAGGTAAAGGCAGATCTGAAGAGGATGGCCACAGCAGGAAACAACTCAAGCACGCTTCCTTCGCTGCCTAGAATTGTGCAACTCAGTCAGGTTAGCCCATGATG
Organism: Cuniculus paca; assembly: GCA_004365215.1. Classification (NCBI taxonomy): domain Eukaryota; kingdom Metazoa; phylum Chordata; class Mammalia; order Rodentia; family Cuniculidae; genus Cuniculus; species Cuniculus paca. Next base: position 13,878 of record RJWT010003078.1, on the reverse strand, counting down.
AGACAAGTCTCTGAGAATTTTCAGGACTTCTGTTTCAAAAAGGACAGTTAGTCCTGGTTGCCATGGGCATTAATACATGGACTTTTAATGCACCTAATGAAGGAAAGCCATATCCAATGCCTTTTAAAAACCAGTAATTGATAGCTTTTTAAGTAACAGACTGGGAGAGAGAAAGAGAACAGAGAGAATGTCCATATAATCTCAGAACTTTTAGTGGCTCTTATAAAAAGTTAGAAATTAACTGTAATTGTAATTAGAACATTGCACTTGCTCTAATACAGGAAGACATTTTTTCTTCCAATTCTGTATCTTGACTGAACTATGGCTATTGCTGTAACTCCTCTGTATCTGAATGTGATAACCCTCATCATAACAGCTTTCAAATCCTGCTTACCCATAAACCTCAGTTGCTTGTGAAGTTGAATTGTTCTGAGATAGTTTCTCAGCTTTGATTGAATGACTTTTGGTTTTCACCAAGCCCCCAGTCTAGCAGTCAGTTTGCCTCCAGAGGTCTTGAAATAAACATCTTCACTGGGGCGAGTGACAAACTCATACGTGAAGCACCAGAATAGTATCTTCTTTTATGGCAACGAATGACAGGCAGATTTATAGAGGCTAAATGTAAATGAAAAAGGATGTGTAGAAATAATCTATTTGAGACATTTCCACTGAGCATTAAAACTAGACAGGGCAGATCGTCATCCCTCTTGCTGCTTTTCCGTGCTGCCTTTTCACTTCACGGACTGTGCTCGTTGTTTAAAAGCTCTCTGGGTGTAACAACGTGAAGGAAAAGTTTCTCTTTCTTTGGAAAACAGAATCTTTGTGACCTCGATCTCATAGGATCATAGACCTGACATCTAACCTGGCAGATAATTAAGAAAGGTTAGAAAAAGTCACCTATCAGGATGAGGGGAGAATTTGCTTCTAATTTTCTTTATTAGAAAAACAGTAAAAATAAGACCTTAGCAATACTGCAAAGGATGCATTTTATCGTAATTGTTATAATCACGTAGAAAAGCATATAATATGAATGTTTTATGAACTCATTGAAGTATCATAGAATAAATAAACATAAAACTGTCACATTAAGTATGAAACATCAAGTCTCAGTGTTTGTTTTTTTTTTGTACTTAATCTCAGTTACTAGTCCTATCTCATTCAATTACCAGTGTCCCGATTTCTTCCCCCCACCCCAGGGATCGAACTCATAACCTCATGCTTGCCAGGCAGATGTGTACACCACTGAGCTAAATCCCCAGCCCTTGTATTTTTGAGACAGGGTCTCGCTACACCATTCAGGCTGGCCTTGAGCTCACTTTGTAGCCCAGGCTGGTCTCAAATGTGCAGTGGTCCTCCTATCTCAAGTGCTGGGATTACAGCCGTGCACCACAGGCCCAGTTATTAGTGTCCTGATTTCTAAGGTTTATAATTTAGTTTTGCGTACTTGGACATGTTTATGAATAGAACAACATTATTTCTTTTTGTCACCCAATGCTTTATGAAATTTACATGTGTTGACAAATTTAGCTATATTTTCAGTTTATTTCCATTGTACAGATAAGATGCTACTTATGAATGTTGCTGGTAATGGACATTTGAGTTGTTTCCTGGTTTGGAGCCTTACGACAATACTACTGTGGATATTCGTGGATGTGTCTGTGGGTGTGAATGGGTTACAGCTGGAGTTGCTGGGGTAGAATATGTATGTATTAATTGCACTAATTTACACACCCACTAGCTATACAAGGGAGTTCATGTCACTCCACAAGCTTGGTACTGTCAGCCACTTACATTTCTGCCATTCTGGTGGGTGGAAAGCAATATTTCACTATGGTTGTAACTTGCATTTTTCTATTGATTAATTTTAATTAGTTGAATGCCTTTTTAGATGCTTGTTTCCTAGTTGGTATGTGTATTTATGGGATTCCTATTCAAGTATTTTACCTAGTTTCTAGCAGATTTTCTGTATTAAATTATATATTTTTTAAGTTATGGATACAAGCCCATTTTTGATAATAGGTGTTGAAAGTAAAGTTCCATTTGTAGCTGGAATTTTTTTCTTTTTTCTTATCTTTTCTTTTTTTCTTTTTTTTTTTTTTTTTTTTTTTTTTTTTTTTTTTTTTTTTTTTTTTTTTTTTTTTTTGGTGCTGGGGATCAAACTCATGACCTTGCACTTGCCAGGCAGGCGTGTATGTCACTGAGCTAAATCCCTGGCCCCTGTAGCTAGAATTTTCACTCTTTGAACAATGTATTTAATAAGCAGAGATTTTAATTTTAACAATGTCCATTTTATCAATAATTTCCTTTATGGGTATGCTTTTGTTGTTGTAAGAACTCCTTCCCTACTAGGGTCATAATTATATCTCATATTATTTTCTATGAACTTTATTGTCTCCCTTGTGAATTTTACAGCTATAATCCATTTGAAGTTGATTTGTATGTATGCTCTGAGGTCGAGGTTGAATTTTTTTATTCTATATAAATTTTAGTTCACTCAGTGACACACCTAGGAAAGACTGCCTTTTCATCATGACTGTGCGTTACCGCAGTGTCCTGTAAGGTGCTGGAATACGTGTGGCTTTGTTTCTGGGTGCTCCTTGCAGTCCTGCTGGTCTGTTTGTCTGTCAGGCAAACAGCTTGTTTCTGTCCTTACTGTGTCTTTACAATGAAGTGCAGCACAGGTCCATTCGTGGTATTGTTCTTGTTCAACAGGGACTTGGCTATTTTTACTTTTGCCTTTCCACATAATTTAAAAATAACAGTGAAATTCCATACTAAGTTTAAGATTTGATGTACTTCATCAAAAGTATGGACCCATTTGGAGAAATTTCATATATTTATGATATTAAGTCTTATAGTTAATCAGCATATATTCCTCCTTTTATTTGATTTATTTCTCAGTAATGTTTCATAGTTTTCTATGCATAAATGTTAAAATACTTGTTACAAGGTATTTGAATTTTTTCAATGTTTTTAAAAATAGGTATGTATCATTTTAAAGTTTGAATATTTTAATTCTTGCCAACATGTAAAACTTTATTATACCATTCTAATGTATATGAAATGTCTTTACATTTTTCTAATGATTAACTAAACATTTTTAATGTACTTATTAGCTATTTATATGCCTTTGGGGAAATAGCTGTATAAATCTTTGACCCACTTTTAATTTTTTTAAAATTTTATTTTCAAGAGAATAAAACCAAACAAAATAAAACAGTATAAAGCCAATCAGAAGAAAACAATGAAAGTGATACAGGACTTCAAAACTGGATAATAGGAAATCAACAATTGCTACCATAATGCTTCTTGTTATCTTCAAAATTGCTGCCCATACCATCAGACACAATAAAATCAAATAAAACAGAACAGAATAAAACCAATCAAAACAGAACATTGAATAAAACAAAAACAATAAAATGGAACAAAACAAAATAGAACAATATTGGATTTCAAAAACAAGACAGAAGGAAATCCCCCATAGTTTTCCTTATTGCATATTGTTATCTTCCAAATAGATGCTCAGACTACTAGCTTTAGGCCTGCAAAGTCAATCAAACAATACAAGCATTAAATTGTTTTTGTACCTCAGTTACTATCAACTCAGCCTGTGTTCCTCTGAATCAACCGGTTGCTTGGGGAGAGGGGAGGGTCTTGTCTCTCAGCCTGTGCCCTGGCTGGCTCACAGAAAGAGTGAGTTGGCTTCTTGTTTCTCCTCCTGGGACCCACATGGCTCTCTGACCCACTTTTAATGAGATTAGTTGTCCTTTTACTGTCAAGCTATAAGAGTTATTTGTATATTCTAGGTACAAGTTCCTTATCAAATATATAATTACAGATATTTTGATTGTCTTTTTACTTTCTCAATGGTATACTTGAAATACAAAAGTTTATGATTTTTAACAGTTCCAACTTATATTCTCTTTTATCACCTGAGCCTTTGGTGTCATGTATAAGAAATCAGTGCCAAACTGGGTGTGATGGTACACACCTATAATCCCAGCACTTGGGAGGCTGAGGCAGGAGCATGGTGGCAAGTTTGAGGTCAACCTGTGCTAAATAGGGAGTTCAAGGCCAGCCTGAACTACATAGTGAGACCATGCCTCAAAAAAAAAAAAGTTAAGAAATCAGTGCCTTACCCAAATTTATATCTACCATCCATCCAGAGAGTTAATATTTTTGTATGATAGGTGGAAATGATCCAAATTTATTCTTTGAAACATGGATCTCCCTTGTTCCATCAGTATTTTTGAAAGGATTGTTCTTTCCCCTCATTGAGTCTTCTTGCCTTTGATGAAAATCAATAGAGGGTCTATTTCTGTACTATCGATTCTACTCCCTTAATGCGCATGTCTGTTCTGTAGCAGTGCCACAGCATCTTGATTTCTGTAGCTTTACTGTAACTTTGAAACTGGAAAGTGTGAGGCTTCCGTCTTGTTCTTCATTTTCAAGACTGTGGGACTACTCTTGCATTTCCATATGAGTTTTAAGAAAAGTTTGTCAGTTGCTGAAAAAACTGAACTGAGTTTTTGGTAAACATTCCATTATGTCTGTCAATTTGGGATGGATTATCATCTTAGTCTGTCTTTTAGTGTTGAAGTCTTAGTCTTTAAGTCTTCTGACCCATGGCCAGAGATAACTTTTCATTTACTTATGTTTTCTTTAAGTGCCTTCCATAATATTTTGCAGTTTTCAGTGTACAAGTCTTGTATGTCTGTGTGAAATTTGAATATGCTGTTTATTATTTTTGATACTATTGTAAATTGAATTTTCTTAATTTAATTTCAGATTGTTTATTGCTGGTATAAGGGATACAATTGAATTTTTCACATTGATTTGTGATGTTTGACCCTCCTGAATTTGTTTATTTGTTCTAGTACTTTTGGGTGAATTTCTGATTTTAATTATTTCATACTTCTTTCCCTTTTTTTCTTGGTCTTTACAGCTAAAGGTTTGCTAATTTTGTTGATATTTTCAAAGAATCAACTTTTGCTTTATGTTTCATCAAAATGGAAGTTTTGCAGCTATCATTTCTTCAAAATTTTGTGTTGTCATTCTTTCCTTCTGTTTAGTTCCCATTTGAATTCCACTGAAATGCATGTGAGAACATTTGATATGTACCTCCCTAAGGCTCTGTTTAATTTTTTAAAGTCTAACTTCTCTGTGCTTTATTTTGGATAAATTCTTCAAATTCATTCATTTTTTTTCCCCTTCCACATTACTTAATCTTCTGTTAAGCCCATCTAGTGAATTTCTTACTTTTAGGTACTGTATTTTTCACTTCTAAAATTTCTCAGTCTATCTCTCTCAGCAAATGAGTACATGGGACAAATAGAAAATAGAAAGATGATAGATTCAATACTGACATATACATACATGCATGCATAGATACGTACAAGATAGATACGCACATAGAGATAGATCACTCCTCCTTTCTTTCCTTCATTATGTTCATATTTTTCTTTAAATGCAGAGCACAGTTACAATAGTTGCCTTACCTGTCTGTAAATGTATAAATTCTTCATCTTTTTCTGTTGATTGATTTTTCTTCTGAGTATAGATCACATTTTTCTTGGTATGACAAATCTTTTGGTGGATGCTGGACAATGTAAATATTGTTATGGAGAGTCTTGATTGTTTTTAATCTTCCTTTAAACAAAATTGATCTGCGTTTTGAAAAAGGAAAACATTTAAAAGGACATTTTTTTATATGGCAGGCATACTAATTTTCTTTCTGCTGGATTAAGAAATAATCTTATTTCTGATGAAGGAAAATATTATGTTATCTTTTTCTATTTATGGGCATTATTCTATCATAAGTATAGGTTTATAAGTATACTTTTAGGTTACACTGTAAGTATATTTTAAGTATACTTATAGGTTTATAACTACAGGTTTATATTCTGTTACAGGTTTTTGATTCTCTATAATAGAATTTCTGTTCACCCACTGGAAATTCTTTGCTATACACCCACATAGGCTTATAACTCATATATCTATATGAAGAAATTAACAGAAGATGAGTTTATTGTGATAGAAAACCCACTTTTGATTTAAACGAGAAAGACTAGGTCTTGTAGAGTATGGTGGTTCAAAGTGCTGACTTGGAAACCAGTAGGACTTAAATTTGCATCCTGGCCATCTCTGTTAAACTTTGACTCTTCAGTGTCAGTGAGGATACGTAAAGAATGCAACAAGACAATCCAGCAGGTTTGGTCCAGTACAGGACATGTTGGTGCACATGTTGTAAATGCATAATAGAGGGTAGCTATTATTTTAACCTGAACACAACTGAAATGTCAATGCAGCAGGACTAAGTAACAATGTGCATAATACAGAACTTTCAAAAAGTTGCTCTTTGTCAATCACTCAGGTACCAAGAAGGAATGAAAGTAAGCCTATTGTTTTATTTTTGCCAGAACTACTGCATGTCTGATTTTGAAATCACATATATTATAAACCATTCTGTCTTAATCCTCATTAGGAAAATTAGAGTTGAGGAAGTTTTTGAAACTTCCACTAGAGAGACAAGTACTTCAGGGGTAGGTACAGGACCAAGGCTCGTCTCGCGTTTAATCCTATACTGTTTCCACTTCTTGTACCCTTCACAATTCAGAGAGTCCCTCCTCATCTCCATGACATTGCTTATTACCCCCTATATCAACCGTGTGTTGAGGGAGCAGTTCCCCTACTTTTCTTTGGGGGAGAGCCTTGAAAGATGTTCACATATTTGTCTCAGGATCCCAGAGTTTGTGCAAAAATCTTAAGTTTAAATAAAAAAAAATGATAGGAAGAAAACCCTATAATTTCTCCCTGTCTTGTCTCACCACAGTACTGATAGTTACCAGAGGAGCGAGTTTCGTTGGAGGATTCTCATGCTGCCTGTCGCTTCAACACTACAGGGCTCAGGGGTGGTCTCATTCATTCTTTCAAGGGGCCTGGAGTTGTTGGTAGTCTACGTGTTTTTAAGCCTCACTTTGGGAAGGAATGGCAGTGTTAGGGTAGCTGTTCTGCATGCTTTTGGAGTGAGTCGGTCCTTTACAGGATAAACAGCAAATCCATTTTGTCCTCCAGACTTTTTCCTTCCTATTACTTTTTTTTTTCTTGTAAAGCTATTATCTTCCAGTAGATAAACGTGGAGATTGCAGAAGAGCAACCCTGTGACTGAACCAAAAAATTCCAAACAACTCATTAGATATTAAAAATTCAAACTTGGGGATGGTCTGGGCTGGGAGATACAGATTCTTTTCACACAACTGTTAAAATACGAACGATGTAATTTTATGTAAAAATGGAAATAGAAAAGATCACACACCAACATTAGAGCACAGCATTTGCGGTTTCTAAAGTCTTTAAAAATGAGCTGATCACCAAAGAACTTTTCCTGAATGGGCCAAGAAAGGAAAGCCCAATTTTGCTTTGAATGCTCTACATGGCTCTCTGGCCAGTAGCTGATGGGAAGACACTGCTGTGGGCGTGCACCCAGGTCTTTCCTGCTTTCTCGAGCTCATTGGGTGAAGGCTGGTTTGGGGTCTTCCTGTTGATCACACAGGTTCCCACGTCACCAGATTAACCGCTAGATAAGCTGGTTAAAGCTCTGCTCCCCACGGAAAGGTCCTGTCTTCACACAGGTAAGGTCTACGAGCGTGACCTTCAGTGAACTCCATGAAAAAGTCCAACATCTCTGCCAGTCTCTTATCAGGGTCCCCTGTAGAGAGGCTCAGTCACTCATAGTTTCCATTCTATGCAGATTCATGAAGTAGACATTCAACTTTTTGACATTTAGATCCTGGCTAATGCAATGCAGCTGCAAACTGACCGGGCCAGGGCACAGCCCATGTGCTTCCAGGACATGCCATCTGCTGCATCTCCCACTTCCCACGCTTTGCGGCTGTATGTGTTAGTTTGCTAGGGCTGCCACGAAGTCCCACAGGCTGAGTGGTGAAGCAAAGAAAGGTGTCACAGTCCTGGAGGCTGGAAGTCCACGCCCAGGTGTCAGCAGGGTCACCAGGGAGAAGATGTTCTGCGACTCTGGATTCGCTCTGCGGGGTTTGCTGGCAATCTTTGGCATCCCTTGGCTTGCAGACATACCACCCCGACCTCTGCCTTCATGCTCCCGTGGCCTCCTCGCATCTCAGTCACTTTCCCATCGCTGAGGCACAATACCTGACACACACAACTTGAAGGAGGAGAGGTTTATTTTGACTCATGTTCAGTCCATGGTCAGCAGACATCACAGGATGGCAGAGGGGCATGATGGAGGAAGAGGCACTCCACCCAAAGTAACCAGGAAGCAGAGAGGAAGAGGAGGAGCCTGAGACGAGAACTCACCCTCCCAGGCCACGCCCCCAGTGACTCACCTTCAACCAGGCTCCACCTCCAACAACATATTCAGCTATGAACTCATTCATGGATTAGTCCGCTGATGAGTGTGGCACCCCCATGATCCAGTCACCTTCCAAACACATCAGGCTTTGGGGGGATTTTTTTTTTAATGTAAACCATAACTGTGTGTGTGTATGTGTGACCAAATTCCCTCCTCGCTCCTTTTTTGTGATATCAGGCATTGCATCCAGGACCTTTGCACTGAGCTGTATCCCAGCCCTTTTTATATTTTTTATTTTGGGATCAGGGTCTCAGTAGTCACCAAGTTACACAGGATGGTTTCAAACTTGTGATCCTGGGATTTATAGGTATGGACCAAACAGAACCCTGGGATTATAGGTGTGGACCACCCCACCTGGCAAATTTTCCCTCTTTATAAGGGTGCCAATGCATGGGATTAGGGGCTCATCCTAGTCCAGTGTGACCTCATCTTAACTAATTACATGCACAACGACTCTTCCAAACAAGGTGACCTTCTGAGGTTCTGGTAATTAGGACTTCAGTGTATGAATGGGGTGGGAGGCAAATTCAACCCATAACGCTTGCTGGGATAGATCTGGAGAATGTTAATCCAGGAAAATCCAGAATCATTACTAAAGTGTGACCCTTCTAGGGTCTCCACTGATGAGCTGTGTGATCCCCACGGATACTCTCTGGAACTCTTTTCCCCCAAGGCTGTCTCCTTTCTGAATTTCTGCCTTGCAAATTCTAGCTCCCTCAGCCTCCCCAAATTCTGAGCTCTATTTCCTTAGCTCAGCAAGACTGCCAGACTCCAGATTCCTTCCCTCTGCCCACGCAGTTCAGAAACCACCTTCAGGCAGGAAGCCAAGGTGATCTTAGGACACAATTTTTTTACTTCTCCCAGGGATCACAATCCTGTGCTACTGGTAGTTAAATGAACATCAAGATGTTATATCTTTTTTTGTCCAATTTTCCAGTTGTTTAGCCCTTCCTACACCATTTTCTCGAGGGCAGAAGTTTAGAATAAAGTTTAAAAATTCTTTGATTTTGAATTCCATACTGATGTAAAATTCAGTTTCGATTGTTTTTTAGGTCGCTGAATACAGGGAGGTGCTACTTGCACATCACAGCTCAGCTAAAGACTGGAGAGCAGAGCCATCTTCCCAGAGTTCCGCGTCTGCCTAAGGACTCTAATCACAGGCCTCTCCAGCCAGGGTCTGTCTGTGTGGTGAGCAAGCAGGCACACTTGGACTCACTGTGTCCTCGGGCCACAGCAGGAAGTTAAGTCTGGAAGACAAGAGGGTGGCCTCCCTAAACCTCAGGCACCCCAGAAAAGCCTGAGTGCACCTTGCCGTATGCAGCTCACACCACTCACTGGTTTTATCATTATTCCCCATAGGCTGAAAAGAAGTGCATTAAAGTCTCTGCCAAACATCTGAGTTCAGAAACAACAAATTATCTTGCCCCAGTTATTGGAATTTAAATTCTCCATGGAGTGGGGGTGGGGGCAGGGGGCAATTCCTCAGTGCTCTGGGTTAGTCCCTGTTGGGTCTCAGTTCTGGCTTTCTGGTTGACTAGCTACTCCAGCTTTGGCAAGTTCCCTCTGAGTTTCCCGATTCCAGAGATGGGGAAACTGATTGCTTCGGTGTAGTGTGAGCATTCAGCAGGAGCATGTGTCTGCCGCCAAAGGCTGCTATACAGTGGGCTCTCGGGAAGCAGCCTGGGCTGGGTGTTGGAAGGAGACGACTAGAAAGACCTGCACCCCAACAGCTCCTCCCCCAGTGCCCCGTCCTATGCATTTCACCAACGGTCATGTATTTCCTAGACCTTTTTCTTCAGGATTTTGGAAAATTACATGTATCCTTATTAAATGGAAAGCTTGTAATTTACTCTTTTAAAGGGATCAGTCTACAGGCATGTTCATTTTCTAGCTGAAGTTTAACAATGGTGTATGTGAATGAAGGCTAAGGGACAAGGGCTTTGGTTCTCAAAGGCAGGTCTGGGGCATCTGCTGTGTAGGTCTTTGAGCTGCAAGAGGGCTCTAAGTGCACCAAAACAAGCTTTGTCTACATCTCCATTTCACAGAGGGCCACTGCTCCTATGCAGTTCTTCACAGACTCAACACTGCTGAGGCCGTAGGCCATGAGGGCCAAAACAGTCAGTGAGGGCTTTCACGTATGCAAGAAGCAAACCACAGGTTCCCGGGCATTTAGGACAGGAGGGGACAGTAGGGAGGGGGCAAACTGCCTCTGGGTTGCTGAGGGTTAGCAGGCCGGTGGGTGGGGTGGTAGAGACTTGCATTTCTTCTCAGCCAGTCTCCGGGTCTGCCTGAGGCCTCTTGGCAGTCAGACTGTGAAGACATCATTCTCTCTCCCATTTTCCCATGGAAACAATGAAAAAAAAATTATTCCACATCCTACTTTCACTGCAAACACTATTTTTAGTGTTACCATTTGCTATAGAAACTTTCGCTTCATTCCTTCACCTCTCTGCCACGGCATTTCACTGACAGAGATGAGGAAGAGCTACTTGAGCAGTGTTTAGAAAGAATGTGTATGTTGAGTATCAAACAACTGCTTTCTGGACATGTGTTTTGTTTACAGCTAAGCCAAGAGGAAGGAGCTGCCCAAGGACTGATGACTATAAAATCTCTGTGATTTAAAGACTTTTCCTTTTTAGCCAGGCATAGTGGCACACGCCTGTAATCCTAGCACTCAGGAGGCCAAGGCAGGAGGATTGTGGCGAGTTCAAGATCAGCCTGGTCTACAAAGTGAGCTCAAGGCCAGCCTGAACAGCATAGGGAGACCCTGTCTCAAAAAGTCAAAAAAAACCTTTTCCTTTTTCATGTATAATCTATCAGATGAATGAGATGCCACTTCCCTATCTGATGAATAAGAATGCCGCTAATTTGTCCTACCAAGAAGACAGTTGTTTATCAAACTACCAGAGAGTTGGCAGGCTGCAGAACTGGACCCAGAGATGGGCTGTCAACCAAGAAGTGGAAAAGGGTCCTGCACACCCTTCCAGGGGTGCAGGTTTGAAGTGGCAACCTGGGGCCAGCTACTCTCTTCACCCTCCAGAAAAAAAGAGACTGAAGCATCTGTTCTCTAAGATCCTCAGCAGATCTAACCTCCCAAATCTGAATTCCAGTCACGTAGCACATCGTGCTGGGAAGGCAAGACAAGCTCCAGGAAGCTCCATCTAAATGAAAATCGTGAACTGCATTGGGTACCCAGAAACACAGCAGTGTGTTCATTGGCAGAGATTATCACTCTTATTCAGTGCCTTACATTTATACTCCCACATTTGTTCTCCTTGCTTCTAAATTAGTCAGTGTAAAGACTTTTAAAAGATTAGCTGGTTTCAAGCCACATTTGCAAAAAAGGAGCTATGTGGGCCAGCACATAAATCAGATACATGCTTGTTTTATCTCTCTGCCCAAAAGAAAAGTAGTGGTTTAGACTTTTTCTTGATAACCATAATTAGAGTTCTCTTACTTAAACTATTATTCCACATAAACACAAAATGGGCATTGTTACGGGCATTGTTCCAAAATAATCCACGGTCCAGGGAGCTTGCATTGCTTTTGGACAAGCAAGTGACAGGTACTGCCAGAAATAATTAAGGGTTAAGCATGGAAGTGCAGAATTTTATAGCAAACAACATTATTAATGTTTAAAACTAATAAAACTATGATTTTTAGCTCACATAACAAAAAGAACACACTCTTAAAGGGAAGAATTAGTAATAAATCCTGTAAGGTTTGAGCAGATTAAAACTGAAAATGTTTTTGAGTGATGAGAAAATATTCTGATGGGCACTTTTGAAAGGTATTTAAATGGCTGTCCAAGGCCCCAAAACCTCAGATTGTGAGTGTTTAGCTATTTGTAGAACAACTAAAACAGAAAACAGTGCCTCTTAGCTGGGAGTCTGAATCCCATTAGAGCAGTTTGAAGTACAATTTCCATTTAAAATATGAGGCTTGTCTGGCCAGCATTCAGCCACAGTGTGTCTAACAGGTCTCTGCTACAGACTGCCAGCGAGGAAGGCTGGGGGAAATGGAGTGTCCGGAAAGAACAGGGAGATCTGAAAACACTGCTGTGATAAATTGTCCCACACTTAGGGGCTTAAAACATCTCAATTATTTTAGTATTGGAGGTCAGAAGCCTGATATGGATTTTATTAGGCTAAACTCAAGGTATCTGAAGGATTTTATTCCTTCCGAGTCTCAAGGAAGAAACTTTTCTTGACCTTTTGCACTTACAGAGAAGTCCATTTTTCCTTGGCTTGTGGCTCCCTCCTCTACCCTCCAAACCATCGTTACTGAGCTGAGTCTTTCCCCTGCTGTCAGGTCTTCGACCCCATCTGTCTCCATCTTCCTTTAAAGGAACCATTGTGAGGCCATGGTACCTGCTCAACGATCCAGGCAGTGACCTCCGTTCAGAGGTCAACTGATTAACAAACTGATTTCCAGAATTGATAACTTCGGTTTTCTCTGAAGAAGGAAGCAAAACCATCTGTCCAGAGAGTATGGTCGGGACTGGGAACACACAGTGCACGAGAGCAGTTAGGGCCGGCCGGCCAGGGGTGACCAAAAGAGCTGCCCAGGGACACTGAGAGGATGTCCCCGTGTGCGGCTGGGGCTTCGGACCCTTCCCAGCCCGTGTCTCAGTCAGAGCCCGAGGCCCTTTCACCCTGCTGACACAGGGATCCCTCTCCGGGTCTCTCCTCAGGAAATAAATACAGGCAGAAATCACACACCAACAAAGTCAGGTACATGCATATTTGTCAGAGGATGTTGTATCATACCCTCAAATTAGAGACAAAGCAGTAGAGAAGTTATAAAAAATTATGTGTCCACATAATGGAATGTAAGCTAAAAGGTATTTTATGAAGATTTCATTATTAACTGGAAACACTTGTGTTAGGATGTATGTAGGTGAAAAACTAGGATACAAAATGTACTTTTACCTTCATCTCAGCTATCTAGAAGACATTTGAGTTTGTAGGTCAGCTCAAATGACTTTTTTTATAAAAGGGGGCAACACTGGATGGGAGAAAAAAGGCAATAGAAATGACCCCTGGAGTTGGAATCATGGACCTCTCCTCCTCTTTCATTTTATGCGCCATTCGTTTTTAGAGAACGGTTAAAGGTATGAGGCCCAGTGGGGTCATGCACTATACCTGTTCATGGCTGCAAAGTCTGCACAGCTCTGCATTTGCTCTGCCGCACAGGAAGGCCTGGCTGTGGGAAGCGGAGCGCGACATGGGATTGGGGTTTCCCCCAGAGGCGTGACAGAGAGCCAAGGGCTCGCGGGACTGGAGGTACAGGAAGACAGCCGCTGGGTGACAACCATGAGGACCAGGCTCAGACGTGTGGAGGCTGGAGAGGGAGGACTCGGGGTAAGAGCAGTCAGAGCAGAACTTTGGGGAGCTAGTGAGAGCAGGTCAGGGTGGGAAGAGTTTCGGGAAGAGAGCGGGTACTGGCCGCAGTTTCACACACTGGAGGAGGCTCAGGATGGTGCAAGGTCA